>JAUTDX010000244.1:0-297611 GCA_030844895.1 Ambrosia x helenae | reverse complement strand
TGGGCGCTAGGCGCTTTGTAAGGGGGGGTTTTATTGAGCAAGACATAATATAAATAGAACATTTTTAGGGTTTTTTGACTTGTTTTAGGCTGGTTTAGGGCTGTTCAGACTTGTTCAGGTTGGAAGTTGGTCTGTTTGTTGCAGAATCCTGCCAGGGGCCTTAATAGCCGCCAGGCGTTTTGGCTGCGCGTCGCCTCGGTGCGCCTGGGTTGCTTTTGACTACTATGCTTGATGGTTATTTGCATGTGTAAACTGGTTGCAGTAGTTAGGTTCTAAGAATGAAGCTACATAGACTTAGTTAAACATGATCTTGGTCATTCAAAATTAAAAAAAATGTCTTTAATTGTATAACTAGCTGTTGTTTATACTGTTTGCTTTGGAAATGGTTTCTTTTTCTAACTAAAAAGGTTAGAATAATTTTTTTTTCTTTCTATGGTGAATGTTGTCAAGAACTTGGCATATCCATAAGTATAAATTTTTCTAGGAGATAGCACTGGGTATGGTTCACATATGCAATTATGAGGTTTTATTATACAACTTCTATCATGAAATTTGTTTGCTTACGCTATACTAGGATATCCATTATAAACGATTGGGACTGGTTTGAGAATTGAGATAGGTAGCCAGATGTGCTAAGATGCAAGTTTTGTTTCAATTAGGTGTCATAAGAGGGACTATAGGCTCTTGTATGGACTTCTGATAGAATCCAGAAAATCAAAAGGAAGAAACACTTAAATTGATAACTAGTCGGTACAGATTTGTAAGCCAATTCGAGAAGGATTAACTCTCCAATTACAAAAGATAACTCTTTTTTAAAACATAATCAAGACTGAAAAACCATAACACTTGGCTACACAATAAATAGAAAAACCCAGCCATGTAGCAGTTACGTAACTACTCCACTTTCTGAATTTTAAACATTTTTCCGCTACCCAGTAGTCTTTTTCCCCGCACCCACATCAACTTGGTCTGACCAAAACCAGATTTCTATCAACTTCCTTAAGGGTGCTTCCAAATTCTTATTTCCATAACGACCCAAAGAGTATTACGTTGACTTCATAATGGGAGTTTAACCAACATGCTCCAAAATCTGGTGTTTTAGATCCATGTCCAGCTATGAAAAACAGGTGGCACCTTTAATTCATAATGGGCATAATTTTCTTTAGTTGCTCTATTAAAGGCTGCATAGTTAATCCATATTTGACCCATCATGTTATTAAGGCTAAAATGCATATAGCTCCTGCCCCAATCAACAGATGAGCTAGCACTTTACTAGAATTCTGTGTAGTTTTCACAGTATTATTTCTTAATGTTGTGAATTTGTTATTTGCTTTTTTCTAGTTGAATAGCTATTAAGCCCCCACATACTTTTTTTAACTGCCTCTGGTAGGCTATAAAAAAATGAGAATCTCGATTTGCAATAACGACATGGACTGTTGAGGTCATTTGAAGTGCCATGATAGCATTATATATTAATCCAAGTTATTTCTGAAATATTTTTGAACTTGCTATTCTGTGACAGGTGGGAAGCAAACAGTTTTGGATATCATGGGGATGATGGACTCCTTTATCGTGGACAAGGAAAAGGAGAGACTTTTGGCCCAACTTATTCCACTGGTGATACAGTCGGTGGCGGCATTAACTATGCTTCACAGAAGTTATTTTTCACGTACTTTGTTTTCTAGCCTTCTTTTTTCATGTATATCTTTTTCTTTTTCATGTAAGATGGTCATTCATTCAGAAGTTCTAAAGGCATATGTTCATGTTTATGTCAGGAAGAATGGTCAAGTGGTTGGAACAGTAGAGAAAGATGTAAAAGGTCGTTTGTATCCTACGGTTGCTGTTCACAGTCAAAATGAGGAGTAAGTTTGTGCTTTTTTTTTTTTCTCAAAACCAAATTTTCCAAAAACTTAGTTTCATTAGCACTATTTAATATTGAGTCGTTTGGTACCCTTTCCAGTACTGCCTGATTCAATTAAACATATGCCACTCAAATTGATAGGTTATGTATGTGTTGAGAATTGAGCTTTGAACAGATGGAAACATGAAGATTGATGAGTGAACTATATGTGTTGGACTGTTGATATTGCATTGGATATATGTTTTTTGCCTTCGCCATCTTGTTAAAATAGTTTGTTGTGTTGCAGGGTGAGTGTTAACTTTGGCAAAGATCCATTCCTCTTCGATATCAAGGTAACATATGATATTCATATCCTTTCAAGTTTCAACTATTGGTATTTTTTTTGTTCTTGACGTTTTAGTTTAAAGCCTTTCAAGTAAACAACAGATTTATTTAAATTTATTATTTATACTTCACAACATTGTTGATAAAAACATAGACTGAAGAGGAGGCTTTCTGCAACCTTAGTTACCCACCATTCAGATCGGTCAATTCCGGCAACCTCAGCCCTCCGGCAACGTCAATCATCCGGTGGCATCAATCGGAGACTCCTTTTCCTCAGCATTCGTAACTCTGTTGTTTCTCATACCTATTCTCTACTTGACCCTTCACCGAAAACCTTCTCGTCGGAGCCTTAAAAAGACGAACGGCCCACCCGGAATCTACACCAGTCTCCGGTTTAAACCACCGGCCAGCGACCCAACCGGCCGGTTCCTGCACATACAGTCCAAAGGGCATGGCCGGACCGGTGGCACTTCCGTTCTCCGGTTAAACCGCCGGACCGGGTGGTCCGCTTCGGTTTTCAAAACGTTGCTTGTAACTTGAAGTTAATGCACTAAATGTCAGACTTAAAAATTCCATAATATAATAAAAATATAGTTTAGCGACAAGAATATGCCATAAGTACAACAAAATTCCATAAAAGTTCTTTGTCATCCCAAGGATGTTTCTCTTATTTTATCTTCTGAAATGGTGCAAGAAAACATCGTCGATGCTTATGCAATACGTCTGCTTTTTACATAAGTTTTTCTACTACTCTAGTCAGTGACCTTTTGTTCCTCTTTTTCAAAGCTTTCATCTTTTCCATGTTCTTATTTCCTCATAGTTTTCATTTCCGTTTGTAATATTGATTTCCTTTTGAGCATTAGTATGTACGAATGTTATGGCAATAAACCACAAGCCCAGGTGTCTTTAAGGCAGTTAAGAACAAGGAACCTTAATTATCCGTTGAGTTTCCTTAGTTGTTGATTGATAATTCCATGAAATTGTTAAATTCTGTATAATTTTAACTGTGAAAATTTAAGGAGGGTTGTCAATCAGAGACGATGGAGGAAAGTAATCTAGAATAGTGACTCTTTGAGCAAAACAATAATTATAGTGATAGGTTTCTTGGAACTTGGATGGTTAAGAGTATTAGACTGCCTGCATTCATGTAGTCTTTTTGATTTGACAAAACTTTAGGTCTGGTTGGATATGTTTGGTTTCTATATGCCTCTAAATCACTAAGCACTTTAATCATTCACTACTGTATATCTGCAATTGGAAGTATTATCATCGTAGCAGATTACAATGTTTTAGTTGATTGTTGAATCAGCCTGGGATAAGGTTATTCAACATGTATAATCTAGATAACCGCTTGCTTGTAATAGTACTGAAGGTTAAAAGCTGGAAATAATTGTCAGATATATCGGCCATAGTACGTTTACACAGTACTCATTTAATTTGTATCATTTATATATTCAAAAGCATCACGAGATCACCTAAGTCGACACTCAACAGCAGACTTATTATCCTGAACTGTTGAAGGGTAGGCTAAAGCTAAATTAAGTGAATTCAAATGTCGAATGGAGCAGTTAAGTCTTTTAGAGTGATTAGGTAAAAACTAGTATAACCCCATATGCTATGCTGCTGATACCATACCACTCTTTAGTTAAACAATGATATTGTGATTGTTACATTGGTGTGGTTTATTAGACCACATATTACATATTTACTCCCTAATCCTACCTACGTTGTCAAAAGCGTGCCTGGCGCGTGCCTAGGCGCAGCGAGGTGGAGCTGTAGTGCCTGGTGGTAGCTCTGGCGAGAATCTTGGCTTTGTTTGTAAAAACACTACTCAGGCGAGCGCCCGGAGCCAGCGCAGGCGAGAAAAGCGTGGGCTTAGGCGCAATGAAGAAGATAAAGAGAAGTGACAAACCTTTGAACTGCACTTAAACCTTCTGCTCCTTCGTTCTTCTCATTCGCTTTTGTTTCATCTGTTTTTCGAAGAGCAACGCTCATTCCTTTGACTGATACCCTTTTAGGGTTTACTATTTGTTTTTTTTTTTTTTTTATAAAAAATTATTGGGCTTCCTTTTTTACGTTTTGTTATATTTGACTTTTTGCTTTCCTTTTATAATCTAATCTGTATCCACAATTCTTTTAAAACTATCAATGTTTTGAGATAATTTAATATTAATTATTAATAACTTTTAACATATATTAATAACTTTTAACATATGACTTGTTTAGATTTATTTTAACAGCTTATATTATATTATATATATAAATTAGATTTTTGTTATATTTGTAAAACAATATTAATGTAACAATTATTGATACTTCTTAGGCCCAAACAAGTCTAAACCATGTCTAAAATCCCCTAAAAATAGTATAGTTATACTATGCGCCTCGCTTAAAAAACCTCGCTTTTTAAGCACCTTGCGCCTAAGCTCCGGGCAAGGCCTATGCGTCTTGAGTGCGCCTTGCGCGTTTGACAACATAGCCCTAATCTATCACTAATAACGCTCTTGCCTGATATCTTCCATATAACCTTTCTTCAAAAATCTTGTTTTGTTATCCTAAACTTTCTCAATAGCTTCATCAAGCCCTAGTAACTAGATGATGAAAGATTATGGTGCTCCAAAATATGCAATCAAAAGTATTCAAAATTGTATAACGGTAATCTAAATAAGCTATATACACTTTTCCAGTACCATCAACTCCAATTAGTCCAAATCCAATAGGTGGAAAACCACTGCAACTAGATGTGAAGTATCCATTCAGCACCAGATCAGTGAAAGAAACTCATTTATCTTTTACTTATGTTAATATGTTGTTTTGTGACCCACTTGTTATCATATTATTTTTTCTTGCACTACATTTGTGTGCGTAGCTTCTAATTGCTTTGAGTCTTTGACTATTTGTATAAAGTTGAAATTTCTTGCATTATTGGTTAGGTAGTTCTTTTTATGGTGCTATATAATGCTGTTGCCACATCTATTTATGTTTGTATTGGTGAACAGGCATATGAAGCAGCTCAAAGGGCAAAGCAAGATACATCTATTGAAAGAATAAGTATACCACAGACGGCAAGTTACGGGTGTGTATCTTACTAGATTTTAATTTCCACTGAATTAAGATTTATTCCTTTCATATATTGAATTGTAACTTGTCAACTTTTAAGAATTCCAACCTCAGTTTACACGTACTAAAGCTGACTTTTTGCCCTCATCACATTCTTCACTCTGTTTTTTTCTTTTGGATTCTAAAACATAGGTTAAGTGTCATTCATATTTCTTAATTATTTGTGGTTTACAGTTTCTGAATAAATTATTATGCATTGCACATTGGTTTTATTTTGGTATAGTTTGTGATATACATCTATTTTGTTGTCTATAGTTTGCTCCAACTTATGTACTTGTAATTTCTATAAAATCTCTTCAGCAATGCACTCTTGATGAGCTGCAGTTTTTCCTTTCTTTATATGTTTTCATTTATGATATTCAGTTAATCAAGAAGTGAAGGAAGTCATCAAATGGTCAAATTTTGATTCTTTGAGCACCATTTTGTTAATATATTCAAGAGTCTCATTACGAATTTCATGATACTTACAAGTGTTCTGTTTTTGTTTACTTGCTTTAATTCTTTTGCACAACGTTTTATTATGTGTAATCTTATCTGCTTGTTATCTCCAGTGCTTACAAAGTTCATTTTGGTGTTGATGTCAAATGGTTGGTTCATGACTTAATGTATTTAGGTAGATGATTTATGTATAGAAGCGGATAACTGCTGCTAAAATGTCATAAAACTGTTTTGGTTGTATCAGAATTGTTCGTTCCTACCTACAGCATTATGGTTATGAGGAAACATTGAATGTATTTGATGAGGCTAACCAAACTTCAGTGCCTCCTGTTACTGGTTTTCATGATAACGGCTTCAACGAGCATGCCATGTATGCATTAAACCACAGAAAAATTCTTCGGAAGGTTTGCCTATGATAGTTTTGAATTATTAGAAATTTATATTATTCATTTCTACCTTTCAATTTTGACTTGAGTTTATTTACTTTTATTTTTTGAAGCTAATTATGAATGGTCAAATTGATGATGCACTTCGTAATCTACATGAGTGGTATCCAGAGACTGTTCAGGTAAAGAGTCTAATTCATTAGATACTGCTGTCATTTTCTGTGGCATAATTAATTAGTTCTACATAAAAAAACTGATGCACTCATATGGCTCTTTCATCCACCCATGCATCCATGTGCAATGCTGTGGATACACTAGTGTTTGACTTCCTACTGATTCTCTTGAGAATTTCGGTATCTGCAGGATGATACATCAGCCATATGCCTTATGCTACACTGTCAAAAGTTCATTGAACTAGTTCGGGTAAATGATTTTTCTCTTAAAGTTTTGGATGACGTTTTCAACCGTATCAAGGCCTTGGTTTTAAAAAGCACTCTTAAGGCACGAGGCATGCAAGTTGATTGGAAAAGCGTCTCAGGCTCTTAACGTGGTGCCTTGTGTGGATGTGGGTGAAAAATAGTCAAATTTATGGTATTGAGGAGGATAGTATGTGAAAATGCCCGAAAGGATGAAGAGATAAGAGATGTAGTTTTTGGTTGCCATAAAGCTTATTTGGTTGTAGATAGAGCAACACTTGGCGTACATGAAGCTCTTGCCTACACGCTTTTTAAAACCAATATTAAGGCTTACAATACTGATTTACAACCTATGATAAATGGTTGCATATGTTCATTGCAGAAATTGAAAACCTTGAGCTATTCTTTGTTTTTCAGGTTGGACGTCTGGAGGAAGCTGTGGACTATGGGAGGAATCAATTTGAAAAGTTTTATAACTTGAAACAATACGAAGATCTTGTTAAGGTGATCATCAAACTCAAAACTGAGAACATAAGCAAAAGACTACAATTGTCATTAAACATCCATGATTTATTTAGCCACTCTGTGTTTGTATATAAAGCTTGGGCTCTTTTATAGTTTTACTAAACGAGCTTATGTTAAGGCTCAAGCTCGAGCATGGGCGCATTTAACCTGTTTTATATTCTAGTTTTTACCGAGCCGATCTCGAGAACCTTACTAAACACTAATTTTAGTTTTTGAGAATGTGATTGTGTGTGTAGGACTGTGCGACTTTGTTGGCGTACGGCGAACCAAGTAAATCATCAGTAGGGTATTTGCTGGAGGACTCACAGAGAGAGAAGGTAGCGGATGCAGTAAACGCCATGATATTGTCTACAAATCCAGACCTGAAAGACCAAGGAAGCTGCTTGCATTCTTATCTCGAGAAGCTTCTGAGGCAGCTAACAGCTTGTTTCTTACAGAAACGGTTGCTCAACGGGAATCAAGGAGAAGCTTTCCATCTGCAAAGAGTGCTTCTTGCGAAAAACATTTAGTTGTTTAATACCTTTGATTCTTACCATACCGTCAATATCACGTCTTGACATTTTTCTATTCAAATGTTCCGGTTGTAACTAGACCAAAGCAGTAGCATGTACATTTTCTCATGGTTTTTGCTCAACACTTGAAGAATGTGTTTGCTGATCATGTACGGTGTAAATTTCTAACACTGATACTTAGCATGTCAAACTAGGCGGACCGGGCGGGTTCAGATGAGGTGTCAAAATGGGTTTGGGTCAATAAGAGTTCTAAGCAAAATGCTTTCGGGTCAAAACAGGTCACCTCAAAGAAATAACAATTTGGTTCTTTAAACGGTTAGGCAAAAATGGAGTCAGGATGAGATGAGTAATTTTAGTAAAACCTATTAAAATAGGTTCACCAGCTATATTTTTACGGTGACTAGTGGCAACGGTAGTGGTTGTGGCGGTGGTCGGGATGGCTACGAGGTGGTGGTGGTGGTGGTGTAGGCAACGGCAATGGTGGTGGAGACAGGTAATTGAGGTTGTGATGGTGGTGGTGGGTGGAGGCTGCAGTGGTGGGTGTGGAGGTGACAGCGACAATGAGTAGGTGGTGAAGACAAACAAGGGTCTGGGTGGTTAGACTAATTTGAGGTGACCTAATTAAATATAGAGACAGGCTATTGTACAAAGCCTTCTTAACATACAAAGTGTAAGAAGGATTCTCAGCCATTAGATTTAGGTGATGGCAAGATGGTAATTAACAATCCTAATCAGATTTGGGTTAATCTAACCAAGGGTAAATTAGGAAACACGCGTTTAAATTTCTGTGAAATCGTAACAAACATAATCGATGCAAAAATTTTCAACGATTGAACCTGATTTTTCATCGTTTTCAACTCGATTAAACGTTCAGAATGATTAAACAATAAAAAACATTTGATTACAAACAAAATCAAAACGTATTTGCAGAAATAGAAGAAAAACAGAGTATGATAATTCAATTGATAAAATTAATCGAATCATATTAAAAAATCACTACCAACACATGTATTATTCACATAAACGAACGATGTTGATAATAGAAGAAGAATTAAAGAAAAAAATGGGTTTCAAAAAAGTTCCAGACAATGAAGATCAGAGTTGTTAAACATAAAATCATAAAACGCACTTGGTTTTTTTATAAACGCATTTGGTTTTTTAAACACTATTTAAACTTGTTTTTTACAAAAACGCACTTGGTTTTTTGTAAAACGCACTTGGTTTTTGTAAAACGCATTTGGTTTTTGTAAAAAGCACTTGATTTTGGTAAAACGCATTTGGTTTTTGTAAAACGCACTTGTTTTTTTTGTAAAACGCACTTGTTTTTGTAAAACGCATTTTGTTTTTGTAAAAAGCATGTAGTATAAATAAAACTCACCTGTACCTCATTTTTCCCTTTATATTCCTCTGTTTTCCTCCAACAAACAAACAACCATATTCACACACAGTTGATGTAAGGTTTTTATGGATTGGTTATTTTTTTTCTTTTTTTCTTCTTTTTCCTTTGTTTTGTGATTAGCGAGAGACACAGAGGTGTTGGCTTGGTTGTCTTCTCCATAGATAGAAGGAAGTGACTAGATCTGAGCCACGATTGAGGTCGGTTTGAAGGAGAACAACGTGAAGGGTTTTGAAGGTGTCGGAGGTTAGATGAGAGAGGAGAGAGGGAGCGATGAGGCTTTGGTCCGGCGGTTGGGTCAGGCAGCGGCGGCGACGGTGGTGGTGGTGGTGGTTGTGGTGGTGGCAGTGGTTTAATGAACGATCTGAAAGAACCATTACCTTTTACCCTTTTAATCAACCAAAATTGGGTTAGTTAGAGTTAACTAGGGTTTACACTTGTCAAGTTGTGGTGGCTTCTTACACTTTGTATGTTAAGGATACTTTGTATCCTATACTTTCTCTTAAATATATACACATTTTTTTTGTTCAAATAAGCCACTTGTAACATGAAAGTTGTTGTATTTAGGTTCAAGTCTAAGTGGGTTTAGATTGTGCACATGAACACTTTTAGCTAAAGGACACCTTTTTTTAAGGTTGGGTTGGCTAGGTTGACTTGTTTCATTTATAACGATTGCATTTTAGGTCATTATTAAATCTGATTGATTATTTTGTTTTACATATCAAGTATAAAAAACAAATAAACATGAAGTTTTGTACCATAAACATAATTATTTTATGTGTGGATTTTGGTTACAACTTTCTAAATTTAGAGTATTAATGTGGAAAAAAGATTTTTTTTTTTTTTTTTTTTTGAAAAGCTAACTTCATTAAAAACCAACAATTTAAGGATGCCTAAAAACCAAACAAACTGGCATCATATAAAATTTACACCACCCATTTCAATCTACGGAGCTAGATTTTGATCAACTCCTATACCATAAGAAACTAATAGTTTTAATATCATCAACAATCTCGGCCACACTCCTCTTGGAAGAAAAAACCAACTCATTTCTAGCTTTCCATATCCTCCAACAAGTAATCATACCAATACCGTATATCACCTTTTTCCTCACATTAGAAGTCACGCAATGCTTATGTAATTCCAAGACGTCCTGTCCTTTACTGAAAAAAGACAAGGATTTGGAAACCCACACCACGCCGCAACCCCCTGCCAAACACCACTTGAAAACATACAAGCTGAAAAAATATGGTCCGTCGTTTCTTCCATTCTCCACAAAAGTGACAACATATTCTCCACAACAATATTCCTCTTAGAAAGAGCCATCTTGGTCGGCAACCGATCAAGTATTGCCCTCAGCATAAAGATGATACATTTGTTGGGGATTCATTTACACCACTCAAAGTTGTCGTTGTATATGTGTTGATTTGCAAAATGTGAGTTTCACGCTTGAGTTCATATGTTTGACACGATTTATCGGATTCCATATGTAAATCTTAGAACACTACGCATTTGCACACCTACACATAACATCTTCTCTCTCTCTCTCTCTGTGTGTGTGTGTTCATCTTAATAGGGTGTCGTCTATGGCTCTATGGTGAAGCCTTTGGCTGACTAGTATATTTGTAGAAAATAAAGGTTTGTACAGATCTAAACTAATACTCAAACAACCACAATACAAGAACACAGGAGAAGCGACAAAACGGTGACCAAAATCTTATTATTAACCCAAACCAAAAAAACTCCCCCCCCCCCAAACCCTAGATTCAGCCAAATCAGCTGAACCTTAAACAGAGATATAATATCTCAAATGTTATCTGATTGTTTAGATCAGTTAAAGAACAATACAAAAGAAATAAGACTAGACTTACAGTACAAACCCTAGACGAACAATGAAGACGATGACGAAAGACTAGACTTACAGTACAAACCCTAGACGAACAATAAAGACGATGACGAGAGACGAGAGAATACAGATACTACAAAAGAATAAAATGAAAAAACCCTAACAATAATATCGAATACAAGGCTTATATACAAAGCCCTAGATGCTTCCAAAATCACAGATGAGATCTCAGCCATTCAATCGTAACAACCAGCTTTTGACCATCTTGACCAAGCCCATACTCCTTTAAGCACATTAAACACCTGCACCATCTTAACCCAAATATAAGACCAGCCCAAATTATAATATCACACGTTAACATTCAGCTGACCCAATAACTTATATTTATGACAATTGAATTAGAGAATGAAATCATTATACTTTTAACATCCCCCGTAATTCAATTGCCAAACAAGTCAGTCAAAGCCAACTTTTTACACATTACCTCATGTTGATTGCCATACAACCCTTTCGTGAAAATGTCAGCTATTTGCTGACCAGACTCAACTTTAACAGCCTCAATAAAACCAACACTAATTTTCTCTCTTAAGAAATGTAGATCGATTTCAAAATGTTTTGTTCGATCATGGAAAACTGGATTTTCAGCTATAGAAATAGCCGACTTGCTGTCACAATATAATTTCAAAGGAAGTTTGGTTTTTATTCCTAATTCAGACAAAACATTAGATATCCATACAAGCTCACAAGTAGCAGATACCATAGCTCTATACTCGGCCTCAGCCGTAGACCTAGAAACAGTACTCTGTTTCTTACATTTCCAGGAGACTAGATTGTCTCCTATGAACACACAAAACCCAGTGACAGATTTCTTGGTAATGAGACACTTTGCCCAGTCAGCATCAGAAAATGCTGACAGTTCAAAACTCTCACTCCTTTTAAACAAAATTCCTTTAACAGGAGATGCTTTCAGGTATTGAAGTAACCGTAGAGCAATCCTTAACACAGCCTCATTTGGCTTGTGCATAAACTGGCTTAAGAACTTAACAGTGTAACTAATATCTGGCCTAGTAAGTGATAAATAAATGAGTTTACCAATGAGCTTCTGAAAACCAGTAACATCTTCAAGTAATTTTTCAGACTTATTACTTTTCATAGTCAAAACATAATTTTTCTCAATTGGAAAATTCACAGGTTTACAACCTAAGTAAACCATATTCACTTAAAAGGTCTAAACAGTATTTTCTCTGGTTTAAACAAATTCCAGCCTCAGAATAAAGAACTTCAATTCCCAAGAAATATTCTAGTTTTCCTAAATCTTTAATTTGAAAACTTTCTTGTAAGAGTAATTTAACCCTATAAATCTCAGATTCATTGTTACCAGTGATAACAATATCATCCACATAGACTAACAAAACAACAAAAATACCATTTTCTGTTTTAACAAACATAGAGTAATCACACACACTTTGGACAAACCCTATGTTTTTCAAGACGGTTACAAGTTTTTCATTCCATTGTCTAGGTGCCTGTTTTAAACCATACAATGACTTAACTAGCTTACAAACTTTTGATTCATTTCCAGAAGCATAACCTTCTGGAAGTGTCATATAAACATCCTCAGACAATGAACCATACAAAAAAGCATTATTAATGTCAAGTTGAAATAAAGACCAACCATTTTGAACTGCTAGACTAATAACACACCTAACTGTAACCATTTTTTCTACTAGAGAGAAAGTTTCTCCAAAATCAATACCTTCCCTTTGGTTATAACCCTTTGCCACTAACCTAGCCTTAAGCCTATCAACCTCACCACTAGACTTATACTTCACTTTATAAACCCATTTACACCCAATAGCTTTCCTACCAGGTGGCAAATCAGTAACTATCCATGTATTGTTTCTATACATGGCTTCCATCTCAATATTCATTGCCTCTATCCACCTAGGATATTTAGAGGCTTCATAGTAAGACAAAGGTTCAACAATTTTGTCAACATTAGACACAAAACACAAATTCTCACAAGACAAATTGGAATAGTTAACAACTTTATCTATACCATATTTTACTTTCCCATCAAGAACATAATCACCAAATCTTTTTGGCAACACAGACTCCCTACTAGACTTTCTAATACTAAAAGACTTATTTCCCTCAGGAGTTGTAGTCTCATCATTTGACACTTCAACTTCTGAGGAGTCAGCCCCTCTACTACCTGTTCTTAGGGGTGTTCAAAATCGGATAATCCGAAATTTCGGATAATCCGAAATTTCGGATAGTCAATATTGAGATCCGAATCCAAATCCGAAATTTTGGATATCCGAAATTCGGATATCCGAAATTTCGGATTCGGATAATCCAACGGATAATCCGAAACTTAAAAAAATTTAAAAAATAATAAATAATAATAAAAAAAAACTATAAAAAACGTTCTCCTTTATGCCTAAAACGTGAACCTATTAAAAAAACAAAAATCGAAGTTAGATAAACGAAATTTGAACCAAAAATATATAAAAAAATCTTATTATTTTGATGGAAGGGAGCTATAGAGGTCGGATACGAGGTGGACGGGGGCTGTTATAGAGGAGAGAAGAGGGAGCAATAGCTATGGATTAGAGGAGTATGGACTTAGAGTTAGAAGGATTAAGGATTGTGTATTGTGTTATGTAGTGTATATAATATTATATATTTATATAAATTTTTTTAATATTCGGATTCGGATAATCCGATTATCCGAAAATTTTCAAAATCAGGATCCGAATCCGAATCCGAAATTTCGGATAATCCGAAAATCGGATTATCCAAAATTGAATAAACCCAACAGTGTATCCAAATAAAACTTAAGATGAAACCCAACATATGCTATACACTGTTAACCCTACGCAACCTTGGCATCCTAATGGGCAAGTGATCCCTCCTCGGTGAACCCAGGCCCGTAGATGGACGCTGGTCGTGTATCATTTGCTCTTTTACATTAATGAGAATGCCATGTGTATAAATTAGCACTTTAAGACACAAACTTAATGCCCCAAGATAATCCCATGTCATAATCAGAACGGTCCACAATTTGGTGAAGTGTGCAAGCTCATGCACTCCTTCCTGAGTGTCATCAGTTATGAAAATAGAGAACGAAAGTTTTATGGTCTGAAGTGCAAAACATACACATAAATACGTCAAGAACATGCATATGAAAGAAGTGATCCTTTTGGGAAGTTTTGTACAGAACATAAAGAAAAACTTTAGTATCACACAACCCGTGCACACGCCTAACGCGTGACCGAAATTGTTGAAATGGAATGGTGACATGTATGCGGCAATAGACTTGCCTGCTTCATGTCTACGAGTCTCACCCGGTCCGATCTCCGTGTCTTGATAGCTTGAAGCGGGGTAAGTGAAGACGCACATTGTGACCATTCCAAATACCATAAAGATTAGACTAATGTAATTAGAATAATCCTTGTTGTCTCCGATGACTGAAAACATATGTAAATATGTTGTAACTAGTACGAACGAAAAAAAATTATTATTAGCTACAAAATAACTAGTTGTGTGTGCCCACACAACTAACATTTGGTGCCAGAGATTGGCAAGAGAAGCTTGAATCGGGTTTGGGGAAGTAAGAGTTTCACTCGAGTTGGGGGAGTCCATATGAGAGAATTTGGTTTGTTTTGGTTTGAGGATGGTAATGGAGATGGGTTTTGGTAGCAGAAAATGGGCTTTCGAATCTACACCACGAGTAGGGGTGTTCAAAATCGGATAATCCGAATTTCGGATATCCGAATTTCGGATAATCCGAAATTTCGGATAGTCAATATTGAGATCCGAATCCGAATCCGAAATTTCGGATATCCGAAACTCGGATATCCGAAACTCGGATATCCGAAATTTCGGATTCGGATAATCCAACGGATAATCCGAAACTTAAAAAAAATTAAAAAAATAATAAATAATAATAAAAAAACTATAAAAAACGTTCTCCTTTATGCCTAAAACGTGAACCTATTAAAAAAACAAAAATCGAAGTTAGATAAACAAAATTTGAACCAAAAATATATAAAAAAATCTTATTATTTTGATGGAAGGGAGCTATAGAGGTCGGATACGAGGTGGACGGGGGCTGTTATAGAGGAGAGAAGAGGGAGCAATAGCTATAGATTAGTGGAGTATGCACTTAGAGTTAGAAGGATTAAGGATTTAGGATTGTGTTATGTAGTGTATATAATATTATATATTTATATATATTTTTTTAATATTCGGATAATCCGATTATCCGAAAATTTTCAAAATCAGGATCCGAATCCGAAATTTCGGATAATCCGATTTTCGGATATCCGAAAATCGGATTATCCAAAATTGAATAAACCCAACAAGGTATCCAAATAAAACTTGAGATGAAACCCAACATATGCTATACACTGTTAACCCTACGCAACCTTGGCATCCTAATGGGCAACTGATCCCTCCTCGGTGAACCCAGGCCCGTAGATGGACGCTGGTCGTGTATCATTCGCTCTTTTACCTTAATGAGAATGCCACGTGTATAAATTAGCACTTTAAGACACAAACTTAATGCCCCAAGATAATCCCATGTCATAATTAGAACGGTCCACAATTTGGTGAAGTGTGCAAGCTCATGCACTCCTTCCTGAGTGTCATCAGGAATGAAAATAGAGAACGAAAGTTTTAAGGTCTGAAGTGCAAAACATACACATAAATACGTCAAGAACATGCATATGAAAGAAGTGATCCTTCTGTGAAGTTTTGTACAAAACATAAAGAAAAACGTTAGTATCAAACAACCCGTGCACACGCCTAACGCGTGACCAAAATTGTTGAAATGGAATGGTGACATGTATGCGGCAATAGACTTGCCTGCTTCATGTCTACGAGTCTCACCCAGTCCGATCTTCGTGTCTTGATAGCTTGAAGCGGGGTAAGTGAAGACGCACATTGTGACCATTCCAAATACCATAAAGACTAGACTAATGTAATTAGAATAATCCTTGTTGTCTCCGATTACTGAAAACATATGTAAATATGTTGTAACTAGTACGAACGAAAAAAAATTATTATCAGCTGCAAAATAGCTAGTTTTGTGTGCCCACACAACTAACATTTGGTGCCAGAGATTGGCAACAGAAGCTTGAATCGGGTTTGGGGAAGTAAGAGTTTCACTCGAGTTGGGGGTGTAGATTCGAAAGCCCATTTTCTGCTACCAAAACCCATCTCCATTACCATCCTCAAACTAAAACAAACCAAATCCTCTCATATGGACTCTGGTCGTGTATCATTCGCTCTTTTACCTTAATGAGAATGCCACGTGTATAAATTAGCACTTTAAGACACAAACTTAATGCCCCAAGATAATCCCATGTCATAATTAGAACGGTCCACAATTTGGTGAAGTGTGCAAGCTCATGCACTCCTTCCTGAGTGTCATCAGGAATGAAAATAGAGAACGAAAGTTTTAAGGTCTGAAGTGCAAAACATACACATAAATACGTCAAGAACATGCATATGAAAGAAGTGATCCTTCTGTGAAGTTTTGTACAAAACATAAAGAAAAACGTTAGTATCAAACAACCCGTGCACACGCCTAACGCGTGACCAAAATTGTTGAAATGGAATGGTGACATGTATGCGGCAATAGACTTGCCTGCTTCATGTCTACGAGTCTCACCCAGTCCGATCTTCGTGTCTTGATAGCTTGAAGCGGGGTAAGTGAAGACGCACATTGTGACCATTCCAAATACCATAAAGACTAGACTAATGTAATTAGAATAATCCTTGTTGTCTCCGATTACTGAAAACATATGTAAATATGTTGTAACTAGTACGAACGAAAAAAAATTATTATCAGCTGCAAAATAGCTAGTTTTGTGTGCCCACACAACTAACATTTGGTGCCAGAGATTGGCAACAGAAGCTTGAATCGGGTTTGGGGAAGTAAGAGTTTCACTCGAGTTGGGGGAGTCCATATGAGAGGATTTGGTTTGTTTTAGTTTGAGGATGGTAATGGAGATGGGTTTTGGTAGCAGAAAATGGGCTTTCGAATCTACACCACGACTCGTGGTGTCGTGGTGTAGATTCGAAAGCCCATTTTCTGCTACCAAAACCCATCTCCATTACCATCCTCAAACTAAAACAAACCAAATCCTCTCATATGGACTCCCCCAACTCGAGTGAAACTCTTACTTCCCCAAACCCGATTCAAGCTTCTCTTGCCAATCTCTGGCACCAAATGTTAGTTGTGTGGGCACACACAACTAGCTATTTTGCAGCTGATAATAATTTTTTTTCGTTCGTACTAGTTACAACATATTTACAAATGTTTTCAGTAATCGGAGACAACAAGGATTATTCTAATTACATTAGTCTAGTCTTTATGGTATTTGGAATGGTCACAATGTGCGTCTTCACTTACCCCGCTTCAAGCTATCAAGACACGGAGATCGGACCGGGTGAGACTCGTAGACATGAAGCAGGCCAGTCTATTGCCGCATACATGTCACCATTCCATTTCAACAATTTTGGTCACGCGTTAGGCGTGTGCACGGGTTGTGTGATACTAACGTTTTTCTTTATGTTATGTACAAAACTTCACAGAAGGATCACTTCTTTCATATGCATGTTCTTAACGTATTTATGTGTATGTTTTGCACTTCAGACCATAAAACTTTCGTTCTCTATTTTCATTCCTGATGACACTCAGGAAGGAGTGCATGAGCTTGCTTACTTCACCAAATTGTGGACCGTTCTGATTATGACATGGGATTATCTTGGGGCATTAAGTTTGTGTCTTAAAGTGCTAATTTATACACGTGGCATTCTCATTAAGGTAAAAGAGCGAATGATACACGACCAGCGTCCATCTACGAGCCTGGGTTCACCGAGGAGGGATCAGTTGCCCATTAGGATGCCAAGGTTGCGTAGGGTTAACAGTGTATAGCATATGTTGGGTTTCATCTTAAGTTTTATTTGGATACACTGTTGGGTTTATTCAATTTTGGATAATCCGATTTTCGGATATCCGAAAATCGGATTATCCGAAATTTCGGAATCGGATTCGGATCCTGATTTTGAAAATTTTCGGATAATCGGATTATCCGAATCCGAATATTAAAAAAATATATAAAAATATATAATATTATATACACTACATAACACAATACACAATCCTAAATCCTTAATCCTTCTAACTCTAAATCCATACTCCTCTAATCCATAGCTATTGCTCCCTCTTCTCTCCTCTATAACAGCCCCCGTCCACCTCGTATCCGACCTCTATAACTCCCTTCCATCAAAATAATAAGATTTTTTATATATTTTTTGTTCAAATTTCGTTTATCTAACTTCGATTTTTGTTTTTTTAATAGGTTCACGTTTTAGGCATAAAGGAGAACGTTTTTTATAGATTTTTTTATTATTATTTATTATTTTTTTATTTTTTTTTAAGTTTCGGATTATCCGTTGGATTATCCGAATCCGAAATTTCGGATATCCGAAATTTCGGATTCGGATTCGGATCTCAATATTGACTATCCGAAATTCGGATATCCGAAATTTGGATTATCCGATTTTGAACACCCCTACTCGTGGTGTAGATTCGAAAGCCCATTTTTTGCTACCAAAACCCATCTCCATTACCATCTTCAAACCAAAACAAACCAAATCCTCTCATATGGACTCCCCCAACTCGAGTGAAACTCTTACTTCCCCAAACCGATTCAAGCTTCTCTTGCCAATCTCTGGCACCAAATGTTAGTTGTGTGGACACACACAACTAGCTATTTTGCAGCTGATAATAATTTTTTTTCGTTCGTACTAGTTACAACATATTTACATATGTTTTCAGTAATCGGAGACAACAAGGATTATTCTATTTACATTAGTCTAGTCTTTATGGTATTTGGAATGGTCACAATGTGCGTCTTCACTTACCCCGCTTCAAGCTATCAAGACACGGAGATCGGACCGGGTGAGACTCGTAGACATGAAGCAGGCAAGTCTATTGCCGCATACATGTCACCATTCCATTTCAACAATTTCGGTCACGCGTTAGGCGTGTGCACGGGTTGTGTGATACTAACGTTTTTCTTTATGTTCTGTACAAAACTTCACAGAAGGATCACTTCTTTCATATGCATGTTCTTGACGTATTTATGTGTATGTTTTGCACTTCAGACCATAAAACTTTCGTTCTCTATTTTCATTCCTGATGACACTCAGGAAGGAGTGCATGAGCTTGCACACTTCACCAAATTGTGGACCGTTCTGATTATGACATGGGATTATCTTGGGGCATTAAGTTTGTGTCTTAAAGTGCTAATTTATACACGTGGCATTCTCATTAAGGTAAAAGAGCGAATGATACACGACCAGCGTCCATCTACGGGCCTGGATTCACCGAGGAGGGATCAGTTGCCCATTAGGATGCCAAGGTTGCGTAGGGTTAACAGTGTATAGCATATGTTGGGTTTCATCTTAAGTTTTATTTGGATTCACTGTTGGGTTTATTCAATTTTGGATAATCCGATTTTCGGATTATCCGAAATTTCGGATTCGGATTCGGATCCTGATTTTGAAAATTTTCGGATAATCGGATTATCCGAATCCGAATATTAAAAAAATATATATAAATATATAATATTATATACACTACATAACACAATACACAATCCTAAATCCTTAATCCTTCTAACTCTAAGTCCATACTCCTCTAATCCATAGCTATTGCTCCCTCTTCTCTCCTCTATAACAGCCCCCGTCCACCTCGTATCCGACCTCTATAGCTCCCTTCCATCAAAATAATAAGATTTTTTTATATATTTTTGGTTCAAATTTCGTTTATCTAACTTCGATTTTTGTTTTTTTAATAGGTTCACGTTTTAGGCATAAAGGAGAACGTTTTTTATAGTTTTTTTTTATTATTATTTATTATTTTTTTAATTTTTTTTAAGTTTCGGATTATCCGTTGGATTATCCGAATCCGAATCCGAAATTTCGGATATCCGAATTTCGGATATCCGAAATTTCGGATTCGGATCTCAATATTGACTATCCGAAATTTCGGATTATCCGAAATTCGGATTATCCGATTTTGAACACCCCTAATTAAAACATTAAAACCTTAAAACACTAAACAAAAGAAAAACGCATCATAGACCAGGACAGAAGATTGGTGACGGTGAAGTCGCTGTCGTAGCGTTCATGATAAGCGTCGTGTGTCAGTTGAATTGTCATCTGTTGGCTAACGTCAGGATGCACCTGCACTGTCGCTTCATAGACCGTTTGCCATCGCCTACAGTTATTTTGTATGGCAGACCACTTAGCGGTGATCTGATCGACAGTATGGTTGTCCGTATCGGTAATTCGGTTGTACTCCTCCAATACATTGCGCCAAAAATGCTGCCTATTGTTCGGCGGATTCTCCTTGGTGTTGACCCACGCCCTCACCAACTCGAGTTGCTTTTGGTTAGTCCACGCTGCCATTGGTTTGGTTTTGGGATTGTTTGGTAGAAAAAGAGTATGTGTTTGTGTTGTTTGTGTGTGTTGTTTGTGTATGATGTATGTTTATATATAGATAAGAGATTGTGAAATTAAAAAAAAAATTGAAAACAACCGTTTGACAACGGTCATATCACAAAACCCAAGACAAAACCAATCCACAACGCCCGCCACCTCCAAAACGGGCTCAAGCCATAGCGCCCTATAGCGCCCGGGGGGCGGTGTTCCCCGGCGCTATAGGGGTGAAAACGCCCACACAACGGGCCACTACACACAACCTAAGTTTGTTAACTTGGTTGTAGGATGTCGGATACTAATTCCCTAAGATTAATATATCTAGCTAGGATCTTGAGTTGAAACGGTCATTAAAGGTTGATTTAGGGATGTTAAAAACTAAAAATGTACAAGTCGCAAAGCATCTCCTGTACAGAATACAACTATCCAATGCACAATATAACTAACCAATAACAACTAGTTTTATACCCGCCGCGCGTTGCCGCGGCGGGGGCAAACGGATACTCGGCATAAACATGCGACATTCCATATGCAGCAAAAAGCAAGCAACTCAGATATGCAGGTTATCATAGTCGCCGTAGGCTCAGCGTTGCTACAGCTGCAACCGGAGTTGCCATGCTAGGTAGCAGGTGACATCGTCGCCACAAAAAAAAACTAAATTATTACTATATTGTTCAGCACCATAATAACTACCACTTTTAGGAAAAAAAACTGATTTTGGTTTAATCTTGACCATTCAGATTGGGTGGTTATTCTTGAGATTAAATCTTAGCCACAATAATTAGGTGGTTACTCTAAAAATTTGGCAGTTTTTTTCTTGAGAAAGCAGTTGTGCAGTTATTCCCCCACTCCCCTTTGGTTCCGAGGTTCCATCACTTCTCTACCATTATAAACCACCCCTCTCCCTAGACTCACATTCAAAACTTCCACCATCAAAAAAGTTACTTCCCCTTCATTGCATAAATGTTCCAATTCAATGGACTCACCGATTTTGAAGTTATATTTCATCTCAAAATGAATCAACGTTTGTCTATCATCATCCAACATCGGATCAACCTTCAAACTTCATGTTATGGAACCATTGTTGAAGAAATTCAACTAGAATTTCCACCGTCGATTGTCACCGGACTCCTTCAGTTTTCAGTAACTCAACCGACCTCCGCCCTAATCACCAACGAGTTCCAGGTTACCATTGTTTGGCGTTGTTGCATCTTCAGCAGGTATTAGATTGCGTCTTCAGTGTTAAATTGAGAATTTTGTATTGAGTTTAATCAGTTTCATTAAGTGTTTTATTTTCACCTTGGGTTTATATGTGATGGATGATACATGAATGCTTTAATTGATGGAAATCAGATTTCTTATGAACCCTAATTTTCTACCTAGGGTGATTGATCACGGTAGCAGACCAATAACTGTCACACCAACAGTTTGTAAGAGGTAAAGAGGTAACACTTCAAACATCGACTAAATTTTCTTCCTGTATTTGTTTTTTTCGCTGTCTCTATTCATCACAATTGAAATACTGGAGACGAAGGTCCTCAATCAATCAACCTCACCCCATTATCAATTAATCTTCTGAGAGTTTTATTATTTATGTTACTTAAGAATTGTGGCTTAATTTAAAGTGAATGGTATGATTGACATCATGATCTGGAATAGATGCAATTATATTTGAACTATCCCATTGTTTTTGTTGCTTATGTTGTGTTGTCTGCATATATGAGTTTGACAAAACGAGCCCAGAGGACAGGTTACGTTAAAATACCATACTGATTGCATGTCCTTATTTTTTTAATTTATAACATTTTATAAAATTTAGCCTTTGAGTCTTTGACTTTGTGAGGAAGTCTAACTGCTAATAAACATAGTTTGTGCGAGAATAGACACTCATATAGGACATGGGTTTCATATTTGATTTCTTGGTAGAATTAAAAATACGTTTTATAAGATTGTTGTATGTATGACTTGATTAGTAGTTCTGACATTTCATGTGTAGTTAGTTATCTTCAAGAATGAGCTGGAAAGGCCTTATCCTCTAGATTTCTTTTTAATCAAATCAATGTTTGATGCACCTTAACAACTTGATTTTGAAACGATTAAATCTTGAGTAGCTGATAATCGTTGATGATGGACGTAACTACATAAGGATGGAACAAAGTGAGTAGCCTTTGACTTTGTGAGGAAGTATAAAAGTGGACAATGTTAGTGTGCTTATAGGCTAGAATCAGGGAAACGGAGGAGCTAAATCTAGCTGACAAGTCCCTTGACTATATAAAGGATTTCGCCAAGATGTAGGTTTTATTAGCTGAATATGTTATATCTGAGTTGCACCTTTAAACAACCCTAAATTTATCATTGTGACAGTTTCTCGAGTTGTAAAGTTGTTGCAGTTCAGTAGCAGTTTCCAATTCAGCCTCTTCACGCTATTAAGTAAGATTAAAGTGATGTGTATTCTTTGTTTATACAGAACTCTAGAGTGGTATAATCCATAAATTTGTTGCAACATGTCAATTTGCAGTAATCAATTTTGTAACTTGTGTTTTGATGATACATGCAGGTTTTAAAGGTTGTTAAATATGCTTCATGAGTCCCAAGGTTTACATAGACTTGATATTAGCCTCATGGCAATTTTGTTTTTGCTTGGTTTGATTTATCAGACTAGAGAAAAGTATATCATTTAAACATTTATTAGTGAATAAATATTTGTCTCCACTTTTTATCACAGAGTCACAAACTGTTTTGAGTTATAATATACCAAATTACGTAGCATGCTAAGTTGAGGCCTTCTCATTTCGTTAGGTTCACCAAAGTCTAATGTGCAAAACATTTAAATTAACATAAGTTTTACATGTTTCACAGACAAAGAAGGAAAGTCTTAATAGTTGACCACGAGTTGAGTATATGATCTTTTGTAGGCGTTTTTATAATTGTGATGTTATAGATTAGATGAGGATGTTCTAAATCTTGTACAATTGATTTTGTTTATTGATGGAGCTATTAGTTTTATGAAAAATTTGGGTCATACATGTTGATTAATGTCATGATGATCTTAAAATATCCGCTCATCAGACGGAGAATGGCGTAATATACTAATATACACAGGGATAATTTTGGAGACTTTCGTTGGCATAAAACAGGCCTAAAAGCGCATTGTTATAAACCGGAATTAGCATTCTTTGTTTTGTACATATTATATTTTTTTGTTTTAGAATTATTGATACATAGTTCCCCACTCAGAAAAGGAAACGTGTTGGTATCGATCCCCAATCGGATTTGCCTACAACATTGGACGCGTCTATTAATGCATCCTTCTATGTTGCCAATTGAGATTGTGACAAGGTATGTGAGTTATGTGGTTTTTTGTTTTGGTTCGGTTTGACTGTGACGTATGTACCAAAAAACGGCTTTATTTTCATATTGTAAAATTCTTACTAAATACACCAGCAACTCGGTATATTATGTAGGAACTTAGTAGTTTTATCCAAACTAGCCCGTTTGGATTTTATCTTTTAAGTATAAGTTGGTTGTTTTATCCAAACCAAACCGTATGGAATTTGTATGTTTTAAACGTAAGTTGTCGTTTTATCCAAACCGGCCCGTATGGAATTTTCCTTTTAAATGTAAGTTGGTCGTTTTATTGCCCATATGGAAGTTTGTATCTTTTTAAATGTAAATTGGTCGTTTTATCCAAACCGACCCGTATGGAATTTATTATGTTTTAAATGTAGGTTAGTTGTATAATCCAAACCGATCCATATGAAATTTTGTATGTTATAGATGTAATTTGGTCATTTTATCCAAACCAACCCGTATGGAATTTGTATGTTTTAGATGGAAGTTGGTTGTTTTATCTAAACTGACCCGTATGGAATTTGTATTTTTAGGTGTAAGTTGGTCGTTTTATCTTAACCGATCCGTATGGAATTATGTTTTTCAGGAAGAGTTGTTGATGGCAGCGAGATAATGCCAAATACGGGCCTGATGCTAAAAGAATGTGAGTCACTTATGTTACTGAATAGATGCTTATCATATGTGTATTATCAAATCTATATAATCTTATTTCATTTCTTACTACATGTTAGCTGAATGTTTGAGTTTTTTATGTTCTTTTATATGATGATTTGTTGCAATAGTTGGTTTGGTATGGTAGTAGGAAAAATATTACTTTTAGTGGAGGCACTTGAAATATGTCAGCCAACCTTTTGTTTTTAGATACTTATATGGGAGGTCCTATGTGCACAGATTCTCTATTTTCAACAATGACTAGGCTGCTTATGTTATGGAGGATTATTTGTATTGGAAACAGTACAAGTAACTTTGCTTAGATGGACATATAACTGGTGGAGACCGTGAGGACCTAATTAACCAGTTTAACAATCCAGGATCACCATTTTCATATTTCTGCTCACTGATTGGTCTTTTTGTTAGTCACAGAGTGATGATAATAAATCTTTTTATTTATTTCTCATATTTCATTTTTTGTTGTTGTTGTTGGTTCATTGCATTTGATTATATGTTTGCAATTACGCGGAACATTTGTTCATGTGATCCCTAGCATTCGCACGGGAGGTTGGAGTGAATCTTCAAGCTGTGGATATAGTCATCATTATTGACACATCGAAATACACATAACCGAGTCTTACAAATAAATGGATCATGAGTCCTAGCTCATTTATGCTCTACATGGTTTTAGCTTTTAACCCACAAATTTTACCCATATCACCACCACCCCTCCCCATTAGAACTTTGACTTGTCGGTGAGTTTAGCATTATCATGATCATTCCAGTAGTATTAGATTTTCTTAAAACCAAAATAAAATAAGAATAAATAGTGGTACAAGTCACGGGAAAGTTGGACAAAAGTGTGGAGTTTTCCTCATATTCGACCTATTCATTAAGGTGCACCATTACATACTTTATTAGTACCGGAAAGTTTTAGTTGTATCGAATTACGGAGAAGCTAATGAAATGGACATAACTATAATTGGGGAAGATTGTTACTATCATGTATTATGGTATTCCTGGTTGCAAGGTGCGGTATCCATAAAGACTCTTGCATCGCCAAATATGTACTTTCGTTAGTTGCTTTCTTTTATCATGTTCATGTTATTGTTGTTATAATATTTCGTTTTGTTAGGTGTACATTTTATTTGTATTGAAATGTACTACTATGTGGCTTATTGTTGTTTTGAGTATTTACTCACTTATCATGTTAGAGAAATGTAATTGCATCTTTAGTTCATAACACTAAATAACAAAGTTTGATGTAACGTGTATAGGAATTAATCAACTTATGCGTCTACTAATCCGAATTGGATAACGATTTATTGGGATATTCAATGTATACATAATTTTAATGTTATAAATTTTAGAAACCCGTCCCAACGGACGGGTATAATACTAGTTCAAACATTAGTCACCAAGGTTAAAACATCATCGATATATATATAAGCATAGAATACAAATAATAAAAGTAACCTGAGGAATGTCCGCAACGTATTGTCTCGGATTCGTTTGCAGCACAGACAATTGACAATCCTAAGAAAACCAAAATAAAAGTCAAATACAATTACACAAACAGATAAGAAAACACATGAAACTCAAAAACTAATAACAAACATATTAATAATAATTAAACATACTTTAAGAGGATCGAGCGTATCAGACGCCGTTCGTCCTTTACTAGGCAATCCAAGCTAGGTGTAGGTCGAGGCTATACCAAAAGCATATGAGGCAAAAAAAAGCCATAAAACTGAAAATATGAGGCTCAGATAATCGTAAAAGGCTACACGCTATTTGGTTAACGTATGAGTCTGTTGGCTGTCCCGCCAAGACACGGAATATCTCACGGATAAGTCCGTCATGGCTGCATGCTAAGTGATTTACACACGAAACCAAAAGCGCCATGCCTATCATAGGCGGCAAAGCGAGATTCACGATGCTCAAACCAATCTATAGCCCAAGATTTCATCATAGCCTCACGACAAATATAGCCAACGCCAACACGATCAATTTGGTTTTGCAACGGTTGCATAACGTCAACCTGCAATGCCAACAACCATGTACCTAAAAAGTATTAGTCGTACGCTGTAAAACAAACACAAAAAGGCAGGAAGCTAATAATCCACAAAATGTCCCTCTTCAACAATAAAATTTCATAGAAGTAGCTTAGCATTAGACCACCAAAAGCAACAGCGACCCGCTTTCGTTGTGATACAATTGTTTTTACCCCTTGCTCTGTTTTTTTAAAAATTAATCATTCAGTCCTTCACTTCCCTTGGCATGTTGTATAATATTAAAGTGTTGGTCTGCCGATGTTATTTGAAATTGTTCATTTGGTGGGTCATGAAAGAACAAAACAACAAACACAAAGAGGTTACCTTACGAAACTAACAGAGGAATAGCCAAAAGAAACCACCACAAACACCGGCATAGTCAGCGGAAATCGAAGTCTACTGCTTGTCGGAGCCACCAAGGGTTCTGTAATCGAACCCGGCGGCAACAACAACGATTTCAATGACGTCGCTCGTCAATTTCACCGCTATCCTCAACATACAATCTGACCTACAAAGACAATCGGAATGAACAGGACGACCGTCACCACCACCACCACCACCTAGGGTTTCGAAATCGTACCCAGAAACAGTGGGCGACGATTTTTACGGTTTCTGGCTGTCCAAACAAATCGTGTATTTCACATAATAACTAAGTATAAAAGCGAACAAAAGGATAAAATAAAACAAAATTTCAGATACAAAACAATATACAATAAACAGTAAACAACACTCACAACAAAAGTTGCTACTTAATACTATTAATAATATCAAAACATACCGGAGTAGAACAAACCGGAGACGAAGCCCCCACAACAACTTTCATACCCGGCCCGCCATTCCCTTCCAAGCCGGATCTCCGGTTCTTCACTACCAAACTCAACCCTCTAGAACCTTCCAGAGAGATTGAGTGGATGCAGAGTATGTATGGTGGTGTTGTTGTTGTAGGTTTTTATCTTCAAAATGGGCAAGGAATCACTTGAGTTGAAGGCAACAAAAAAGCGAGCACGGAATCACTTGAATTGAATTGAAGGCAACGTAAAGAAAAAGAAACCAATGCAATGGTTTGGTTTGGTCTGGACAACACGTGCTCCCGAAGAGATGAGCTCCTAACGGAATAAGCAGGCCGGAGGCCCTTGATTTTCGGGGGCCAAAAATATTCGAAAACATATTCTGTATATTTTACGCTTAAAGTTATTGTAAGTAGATACAAGATAGCTTAGATGAGAAATAATAACTAAAGATAGTGACTAAACTCTTTTTTAAGGTAAGCTTCAATGGTGGTCTTTAATGGTGGGTTGTATGGAGAAAGAAGATGAGAAAAAGAAAACTAACGGTAAATAATGTATGGATGCTTAGGGCCCACTTGTTTATTTACTCATTATTAAATAACTTTTATTTGAAAGTTGTGTTAATACTGATGTACAATATTTATTTAAAGTATATAACACAACCCTTTTTAATATTAAGATCCTGTTGGTGTTTTTTATCAGCAAATAAAACAAGTTTTTGCTTACTTTTACTCACAAATTCATATATATTAACTTTTACTGTGTACAAATTGCACATTACGTTTTAGTTAAATAATGTTAATTGACAATACAGAGATATTATTCATCCCTATTTCATTGCTTAATTGATATAAAGACTACATATACCTTTTTATTATAATAGCATTACGGGATTAGGATCAAATACACAGTAAAAGAAAAACATGAAGTCGTAGGAAGGGTATCAAACGAACTCTGATTGAACGCATTCAAGCGGCATTAGAACCGTCTCATTAAACCCTACGATCTTAGTTTTTAGGTTTTCTCTTTTTTGGACTTTTAGCTTGTAGTTTTTAGAATTTACATTATATCATTGTGTATTTTATATAACATTGTCTTTTTCTTATTTTTATCATTGTATGATTTTCTCTATTCATTGTGTCATTTTGTTAATCATTGTGTTATATTTTTTTTTGGCATTGTGTTATATTTTGTGGCTCATTGTGTCATATTTCGTGATCTATTGTGTTTTTTGTATCATTCTCACTCCTCTCATTTTTGTTACACTGTGTAGAATAATTTGACTCATATCAAGTTAATTGTTTTATCAATTAAATAAACAAAGTATAGTGAGGTTTGTTGGGAAATTTAAGTGTAAATGAGTTTTTCACTGAATATTTTGGACACCAATAATTATGTTTATAGATATGTTGTATAAATACTTGTGGGTTTGTGCTCTACGTTGTGAGAATATCATAACGAACCGAACTGTGTTAAAAATGAAACGAAGATGAATGAGATATCGATGCTTAAAGTTGTATGGTTGGAACATCAAAGATGAGAAAAATGGATTAAAGCTTGTCCCTTATAAAATAATCATGGGTCCTTTCCTGCCTATCGTTGTTTTACAAGAAAAAATAACTTATATAATTTAATACGTTTGGGGCCTTTTTATAAGCTCGTCCTAGGCACCTGAATCCTTAGGACCGGCTCTGGGAATAAGTTACGGTTGAGATGACAAGAAGGCGCGACTGTGCGACTGAGTAAAAGGTCCTACTTTATAATAAGAATTAAATTTTCATTATGTCCAAAATTTAAAAAAAAAAAAACAGTAACAAACCTATATTTGTGAGTTTAAAACCTACATTCAAATCCATTCACGTTTAAACCAAACACTTAAAAAACAAAACAATAAAGCGAGAGGAAACTTAAAAGCAGGGGCGGACCTTAGTTCGGGCCAGCCCGGGCCACGGCCCCCAGCTTTTTTGCCCAGAAGTACTGATTTTGGGATTTTTTTTTAAAACTAAATTATGTATTGAGTCCGGCCCTCCCTGGTTTTTTGAATCCGGCCCAATCTAATTTAAAAAAAAAACGTTTAGGTCCAATAACCATTATCACTCGTTTAATTTACTTAGTGATTTGTCTAGACTCTATCCCACTAAATTTTATTATTTACAAGTGGGGTTTCTTGAAAGTATTGATATGGGTTTTTTAAATTCTATTATATTGCTTTCTGTCAAAACATGGGGAACACAAGATTGTGGTGGACAGTGTTTTATTCCTTCCCTTTAACCATGTGCAATTTTTTTTTCGAACGTCATTTTTTTATTGTTCTTAAATAGTTTATTATAGAATACCAACACACTTGGAAATGAGCAAATGAAAGGGGTTCAGAGCATTCACGATGAGGGTCTCTATATTATATAGAGTGGGTATAAGTGTTTGTGAGTAGAGAGGAGAGAAAATATATAGAGGAGACACTGTTCATCAGTAAATTTGAAGAAGATACTGTTCACCCTCTATAATTTTTTAATATTTTTAAAAGTGGTTGTGAGTAGAAGAGAGAGAAAAGGTAATGATAAAAGTATAGAATAAATATTATTAAATAGAAAAAGGAGAGAGAAAGGTAGTGATTTTTAGTGTAAATACTAAATATTGAGATAGAGATAGAGTATTTAGTTTGAATGCTCTCATATTCACCTAATGTCAAATATATTTGGTAAAATACTTGACAAATTTTAGTTATTTTGTTTTTGTGATATTTGTTCTCGACTCATTTGCAGAACTCTACTTAACCGCTATAATTCATTTGTAACTAACTGTTCATAAATCTGATCAACTGACTATTTGAAAAAACTAGATTAGTTCTTTACTTAATGTACACCTAAAGTTGAAGTGCTATAACCTAGATTTAGTAGCTTATTATTTTTTACACACTATCTATTCTTTTTGGGTGCGGCTGTTTAGGCAGCTTTTTATTCTCATCGTTTGCTGTATAATATTGGTCCGGCTTAATTGTGCTGCTCCAGATGGCTTAGCCCATGAGTTTTGATATCGAGTTATTGGGCCTGGCAGGTTTAGCACTATGGCTATTGTCTGCTTTCAGAATTGGGCCGACTTATGTTTTCTTGGATGTTTGGGCCCCTTCGGGTTGGCATGGGATACACTTTCGGACCTAGTTTTCGGGTCGTGTAAATTGGGCTTGACCTGATCCGAACCGGATCGCCCATCCAAGACAGAGTGGTAGAAAAAAAAATTGGTCATGTGATTTCGGCCCCCCCTTGTCAAAAGCCCAAGATCCGCCACTGCTTAAAAGGATATACTGTATGTTTTACACTCAGTTGAAGAAGAGAGACCCAAAAAGCAGGGGCTTACAAATATAGAAAATAAAATCCCCCATTATAGAATAAATCTAGACATGATTACAACAATGAATGAGAAGAGTTTTTAATGTACAAAATCACACTTTTAGTATCTAAACTGCAGAAAGGCTGGCCCATTTCCCCAGCTCATAAGGATCGGCGTAATAATATAGTTTAATGCGGCTTGATAATGAGAGGCCTGCAGCCAACGGGCCTTGTAAGTCCGAAGAATCATCCTGATCTGCAGGATCATCTGCAAATGAAGCAATGTCTCCAAGTAGTCTAAATGAGACACGGCGAGCGGTCACTGGTCTAGGAAAATCAAAGTACATGGCCGTCCCAGCCCTCACCTCAGGTAACCGGTATTCTGCAACCACCACCATTTTCCCATTGTCCTGTAAAAACAAAATAAAATATCATTAATTATAACAAAAGTAACAGTAACAAAAATTAGCTAAAGTGAATCAATGAAAATTCACTGTATGTAAAATTATATAATTTTGTATTTTTATCATAATACAATTCGAACTCAGCGAATTTATTATTTGTTACAAATTTAATTTATGAACATGAAAGTTACATTTTATATAGGTATAGTCATTATCTTATACATAAAAATATACCATTTTGTATTTTTTTTATCATAATATTATGTAAAATAATATTTATCATATAAAACAATAATTATTATATTTATATAAATAATACGCTCATTTAGGCTCATGAGCGTAGTCAAGCTTGATACGTAAAGCTCAAGTTTGAATTTGTTTATTAAATGAATCCCTATGTAGGCTCGAGCTCATGTAAGCTTGGCTAATTACGAGCTTTTAACACGCCAATCTCTAGCAGTACACGAGCGCCTCAGCTCATTTACAACCCCAGTATATGATGGATGGCTAGATGTTTGTGGTTACAGAATGTACCTGTAAAACAGACACTTGAAGGTAAAGCACTGCTGCTGATATGAATCTATCTTCCCAAACAACTGATGGTGACGGTGAATGGGTAACTCGAGTTCTTATTGCATTAAACCCGTCAAGTCGGAACCCTGCCAGCATTGGTGAAGCTGCAGATAGGTTGTTCCAACACCAGCCCGTCGGCAATCAGCCTCTCCGCCTCAATTGGTACCTTGAACCGGTTGAGCGGTGGAGCTCTCTCCAACCAGCTTTTTACGCTACTTTGGTACGTGATTTGTGTTGGTATCTCTAATCTCACAGGATTTCCTACTACAATGATTCTCTTTGCATGCAGACGTGGATCACTATCACTATCTATAGACACACTCCGGGAGAACGGGTTTTCATCCAAAGATAGAAGATCAAAACCACTATCATAATTTAAAGAAGAGGTTGAACCAGTTTTCTGGATACTTAGTTTGATCCAGATTATGCGACAACGAGCAGGATTTTTAAATGAAAAATTGATGTGCCTTGGACTCGTGCTACCGGGCTTTTCAGGCCCACTAAGCTCAGGGGAAGACGTGATGAGTGATCCAACGTCCCATTTTCCCATTATTTTTCTTTCTTCCTTGTCTATCTTATTGCTTGCCCATATTTGCACCTGCATGGTAAAAGTAGAAACCAAAATGAATCTTTACTGTATGTAATGATTATCATTGAGATGAACTGAGACATTGCAAAAACAAACTGTTAATGGGCGGATCTAGTCACCTAAAGAATCAAAACGGATTCGGGTCAATTGGGCTGTTTTAATAAAGCATCAATTTGGTTCGGGTCAAAATGGGCTCACCTTGAAATTATAGGATGTTCAAGTGTATGAAGGATAAAATGAAGTTGCCGAGTATTTTGATAACTTTATGGACATTAAGCTTCGTGTAACAAATATACTTTATGGCATAAATTTACTTACAGTAGAAGAATCAGACATAGAATAGCCACATGGACTAAGAACAAGGATAACACTGGAGACATTGGAAAGATTGCCAAGAACAATAGCAAACTCAGTACACGAGGTCTTAGGAGGAGCTTTCCAGTATGATGACTCTTGTGATACAGTATCCAAAGGTGCAAGCAACGACAAGACAGGTGCAGAACCGGGGGCTGATTCAATCTAGAAAAAGTAAAGAATTCAAGAAAGATATTAGAATTTAGCGCGCGCGCGCACACACACACACACACTTGCAACTGTACTCCTCTTTAAAGATATACAATCAAATGGAGTACCAGATGCATAGTTGTTTTAAGCTGACAAATCTTAAGGGTTTACATAGATCCCTAAAGACGGAAATAGAATTGATAATCAATGAAAAGAGATACCGAGTGCAAAATGCTCCCAAACGGGAATTCAGCTAATGATTGCTGTCCCTTGAGTAAGTTGTGTCGGATGGCATTAGGTACATTTCTGTCAGTTATCGTTCTTCTGGAAAGATAATCTCTTCCTACAACCTGGTCTAAGGCTTTATAAGCAGCAAGGTCAGACCTGTAACTTCTTCGCTGGCTGACTAAAACCCTTATTGGAGATTATGACTTTGACTAGGTAATGTCTTATAGTCAAAGTCATCCTTATTCTATGCCCCAAAGACTAGCTCTTTATTGTGCGTCCAAAAGACTAGCTACTTTCTCATTATATGTATTTCCTTCATGTATTTATAGAGGAGGTTATCTCCTCATTTGAATGTACCAAACATCTCTATCAATAATAAACACATATTCCATCTCCATTCTCTTTTACCAAATCCACTTTGCCATTTTGAGAGTCGTTGGCTAGAAACCAAAGCGGCCCTCAGGCCAAAACAAACAAACCAACCCAAACACCAAATCGCTTCCGCTAAATTTTACATGGTATCAGAGCAGGTTACTATCCTGCTCAAAAGAAGAAAAGAAAAAGAAAAATAAATAAATAAATAAAAGGGAAAAACAAAAGCACAGGAGGGAGGAGAGAGTAAAAAAAAAAGAAGGGGCACAAGATGGAGAAGAACGAAGACAAAAAAAGAGACCAAGAAAAAGAAAAGTTGAGTTCTTTAAACTCGCGAGAAGAAAAGTCGAGTTCTTTCGAACTCGCGAGCAAAAGAAAAGTCGGGTTTTTTAAAACCTGCAAGAAAAGAAAAGTCGGGTTCTTTTGAACTCGCAAAAAAAAGTTGGGTTCTTTTGACCCGCAAGATAAAAGAAATTCGGGTCCTTTGTACCCGCAAAAAAAAAGGAAAGGTCGAGTTTTCTTAACTCGCGAGAAAAGTCGGGTCGTTGGACTCGCAAGAAAGAAAAGTCTGGTTCTTTCGAACCCGCGAGAAGAAAAGTCGGGTTTGTTGAACCCGCGAGAAAAAAAAGTCGGGTTTTTTAAACCCGCAAGGTAAGGAAAAGTCGGGTTTTTTAAACTCGCGAAGAAGAAAAGTCGGGTCCTTTTGAGCTCGCAAGAAGAAAAGTCGGGTTGTTTGTGCCCGCAAAAAAAAGTCGGGTTATTTGAGCCCGCAAAAAAAGAAAAGTCGGGTTAATTGAGCCCGCAAAAAAAGGAAAAATCGGGTTATTTGAACCCGCAAGAAAAGCAAACACTCCAACTTGAGGGGGAGTGTTCGAAAAAGAAAAAATATTACTTGGCAAGTTGGGCGTTCGTAACCTTCACGCTCCAACTTGAGGGGGAGTATTGGAGATTATGACTTTGACTAGGTAATGTCTTATAGTCAAAGTCATCCTTATTCTATGCCCCAAAGACTAGCTCTTTATTGTGCGTCCAAAAGACTAGCTACTTTCTCATTATATGTATTTCCTTCATGTATTTATAGAGGAGGTTATCTCCTCATTTGAATGTACCAAACATCTCTATCAATAACAAACACATATTCCATCTCCATTCTCTTTTACCAAATCCACTTTGCCATTTTGAGAGTCGTTGGCTAGAAACCAAAGCGGCCCTCAGGCCAAAACAAACAAACCAACCCAAACACCAAATCGCTTCCGCTAAATGGCAAAGTGGATTTGGTAAAAGAGAATGGAGATGGAATATGTGTTTATTATTGATAGAGATGTTTGGTACATTCAAATGAGGAGATAACCTCCTCTATAAATACATGAAGGAAATACATATAATGAGAAAGTAGCTAGTCTTTTGGACGCACAATAAAGAGCTAGTCTTTGGGGCATAGAATAAGGATGACTTTGACTATAAGACATTACCTAGTCAAAGTCATAATCTCCAATAACCCTAACATAGTCAACGATGAGTGCATCAAGAACATTATCATGACAGCACAGCTTACAAATAACCCCATCCGTACTCACAGATCGACTAGAATCACTACTATAACTTCCAAGAAGAAGAGGAGCCCCTTTACCCCCACAACAAGCTCTGCAAGCCTTGCGTCGACACTCAGAGCACGAGTACAAGGAGGCCGAAGAAGAAGAAGTAACAGCTTCAGCACGAACCTGACATGGTCCCCCAGAACAACCCTCGCCAATTTTATTTATATTCCAAAAATCAATATCGATATCATCTTCAAGATCAGCAGGATCAAGACCAATAGCACCAATTGTTTTATCTTCTAATGAAATGTGACCAGCAAGTGCAAGTGCATTGGCAGCCTTGCATAATGAAGTCGCGTAAGATTTCTCAAGCAACATGTTAGGATTTATAGTAGCTGGATCAATGCCAATAGACAATAAAGCTCTATCACGTTCAGCAGCAGATAGATTTAGACCAAGACGTTCAATTTCTAGTTTCATTGCGTCTACAAAGCTTAACTTTTTAGCCTGCAAAACTCCATTGACATCTTTATTAGAACCCAAAAGAAAACTTGTATCTATTTTGTCTATGAAATGAAACTGCAGTCATACAAAGGAGGTTAGAGTATACAAGATTTCCGGTTAATCTAATCTAACAATCAATTTTTTTACATATAAAAGTAGATAGGAGTTCCATCTACATTGTCAATGACTAAAAAGTGTAGAAAAAAGAGAAATGAAATGATATTCTTCCAATCTCATATTTGAAAAGCATCGATACCCAAATTGCCCAAGAGTGTACCAACCAAAAAAAAAAAACTAAGGAAAAGGTAAATGTGCGTCATATCTATGCCAAAAAAAAAAAAAAAAGTTTTCCTCTCAAAATCTCTTAATTGTGTGTAGTTATCCCTCCGCTGCCATTTTTATTAAAAAAATGAAGTTACCGATTTCCACAGCCTCTATTTTTGAAATGTTGACAATATTTAACACGTTAAAGATGAAATCTGGGGGTATTGAAGAAATCAATGACAATGTCACAAATGAACATGCATTATAATTTTTATTTGGGAAAATATTATCAAGCTACACACAGATGCAATGCAGTAAATGATGGAAATGTGTGGTCTTGTGCAGGATGATTAAGGTAAGCAAGCGCAGGGAACCTAAGTGTGGAGCATCAGGTCAGTAATCAAGGATTAAGGATACAAATGCAAAAAAGTTCATAGAACAAAGACCCAACCCATCCAGCGGCAAATCCTTTTCTTTTCCATATGCCCCTAAAACTGTATTCTGAACCTAAGCATGACCTTGACAAATCTATTCCAATCCAGCCTGTGCCCAGCCTGTGCAACAGAAAAACCTGTACAACAGAAAAACTGGATCATCAAATTTCAATTTTGTAATTAGCAATCAAGCGAATGTCAATATTTAAGCCTTAGAAAGCAGAAACATATTATGGTTACCCAGATGATGTCTTTTTGCTTAAAGCTAAGAAGACTGGACCAATTAACACACACTTATCTGCTCTACTAAAAAGTTTATCTGGACCATCTAAAACTATTTTAAAACAAAGACAACCAAAGTTTTTTTAAGTGACTTAGAACTGCGGGGAACCCATACATTAACTAATAGGGACTTTTACCTCCTAACACAGATGAAGGAATCCTGTTTATCAAATATGCAGCAGTCAATACACAATCAGACCAAAACCTAAGTGGCACACTGCTTTGGAACAGTAAAGCCCTAGCAATATTCAAAAGATGTCTATGTTTCCTCTCCACAACTCCATTTTGTTGTGGAGTGTAAACACATGATGTTTGATGTATAATACCCTTTTTATTACAAAAACTTTCCATTTGTTTATTTATGAATTCTGTTCCATTATCACTCCTAAACATTTTTATATTTTTTGAAAACTGTGTTTTTATTAACTCATAAAAGTTAACTAAGTTTTCAAAAACATCACCTTTACTTTTCAACAAATAGACCCAGACTGACCTAGAATAGTCATCAACAACAGTTAAGAAATACTTATACCCCTCTCTACTGGTGACCTTGTAAGGACCCCATACATCAAGATGTATAAGATCCCCAACTTGTTTAGTTTGATGGTCACTTAGTGGAAAAGGTACTCTAACCTGTTTTGCCTTATGGCAGATTTCACATGGAACAAATTCAGACTCACCTATACTCAAATTATCTTTTAATATTGCTAACACTTGACTAGAAGGATGTCCTAGTCTACTGTGCCATAGACTGTGCTCACTAATACTACTAAAACACATATTGTTAAAACTCACATCACTACCAACAAAGTATAGACCATCTTGTTGCCTACCAGTCACCACGGTTTTCCTTGCACTGGAATCCTGGACATAGCAAGCACTTTCATCAAACAATACTTTCAACTTATTATCCTTAGTAAGTTTCTGAATAGAAACTAGATTTACACAGTAATCGCGAATTAACAACACATCAGTTAACACAACACCATTAGCCAATTTTATATCACCAATTTTAGAAACCTTTGCATTAGTGCCATTAGGGTGTCTAACTTCCATATTATATTTTGACACATCTACACAGTTAATCATATGTTTATCACTACCAACCATGTGCTGATTAGCACCAGAGTCCATAATCCAACCACAAAACAAAGCAAACTTAAGCAAATTTGAACAACTAGAAAAGTTTTTAAACAACTCAGACAATTTGCAAAGAACAGACATACTTGAGAAACCACTACAACAACTTTCTCACCTCCTACATTCGAACTTTGAGGATCACTGGATGACTTCTCACTTATCAAATTCATCAGTTTAGAAATCTGTTCAGAAGTAAATGGAGAACCAACAGTAGTGGAAGCACAAACATTATTATTAGAAACACCTTGCCTATTACCAAACCTGTTATTATTATTGTTGGTTCTAGAATTCTGATTACTTTGATTACCAGGTCTCTTTCTAAAGTCAGGTGGATACCCAACTAACTCTAAACACCTATCCACAGTATGACCCAACATGTTACAATGTGTACATTTTAGGTTAGGATTAGGACCTCTGTTACCCATCCTTCTATTATTACCCAAACTGTTTGTTTTAGTAAGAAATGACACATTAGTATTCTTCCCACTACTATTAGACCCTCTATGTGACTCCTCTCTAGATACAATAGAGAAGGCATGTTTGACTGAGGGCAATGGGTCTTGCAACAAAAGATTTGTTCTAACTGGTTGATAAACTTCATCAAGTTCCATTAAAAACTGCATTAGTTTAATTAGACTACTAAAATTGTTAAAATCTTTTGAAGCTTCACAAGTACAAGGTGGTAACTGAACTATGGAATCAAACTGTTTCCACATTGTATTTAACTTGTGATAGTACTCTGAAACAGTACTACCACTTTGAGTTATAGAACAAATTTTTTGACGCAGATTGAAAACAACTGACCCATCAACCTTGTCATAAGTCTCTCTTAATTCAAGCCAAACATCCCTAGCATATTTTGAGAAAACTTGACCAAGATATAACTCTTCACTCACAGAGTTTAACAACGGAGACAAAACAACAGAATTACATCTATCCCAGTGTTTTCCCAAAACCTCATCATCAGTAGGTCTAGTAGTAGTGCCATCTATAAACCCATATTTATTCTTTGTTTCTAGGGCTAACTTCATTGCATTTGACCAGACTTTATAATTTTCAGTACCTTTTAACTTTAAACTAATAATGGTCAATGTACTAGTGTCACTAGGATGGATATACAAAGGATCTCCTATATCCAACTTACTTATGAGGGTTCCTACCACATTAACAACAGGTCCTCCCCTAGGAGTACCACCTCCTCCCTGGGGTAAAGGAGTAGTCTGAGGGTGATCACTCACCAACAAACAACAAGATTAATACAAATACCACAGACAAGTTAGCAAACAGCTAAACAAAACAAGCAACCAATCAAGACAAGAACAAAATATGTGACAATTGCACCCTTGGGTTTTACCCAAAATACCATTTTAGTCCCTCATGTATTATAAAAAAAAAATTTCAGCCGACTCTTATCCCAAACACATCCATATCTATCCAGCCACCATAGCCTACCATAGTTGAAATCTTATCATTATCCATTTTTGTGTTCACATTACTGGAATTTGTTTATAAATACCCATTATATATACATTAAAATGCATGGTCGGTGACCATGTCTTATCCAATCTAATCCCACCACGTGTCAGTAGCTTATTGGACTATACTTGCATTCCTCTCCCCTGTCTTACACACACATAGTACTTACTGCCACCTTCAAGCCTAGCCTAGGCTGTCATCCATTTTCAAAAAGAAAGTTAATTTCTTTTGTATTGTTTTTATCTGATTTATAGTTTTTATTTTATTTTATAATATCGGAATATTAACTTCTATATCATCTAAATTAATTAAGGCTTTGTTATTTTTGATAATTGTATACCATGAACTTTCCTTTTATTATCATATACGAAAGTAATATCCATACTATATATATACACACACACACAATCGGTTTTTAAATTCGGTACTACCAGGTTGACAAGTCCGATCAGTAAAGACACCCTTACTTTCTAATTTCTTTTTAACCCTCAAACTTTTTATATGTAACCAATTATATCTCTAAACTTCTTTATAAACGATATAAATTCACGTTTTGATAAAGGGTTTTACTAAAATGAGTCTGGTCAAATATAAAACGTTTTCATTCTTATTCTTATGTTTGATATCGACTGGTCTACAATACTGATGTAAATTTTGTTCAGAAGTGAGTCGGATCAAATATAAAATGTTTTAATTCGATAGTAAAAAATCGAGTTACTTACGTTTCTGGAGTAAAATGTTTTTTGGAAACAAATGAGTCGACTAAATATAAAATGTTTTCATTCGATGTTATAAATCAAGAATGTACAATCTCATACGGTTAACACGTCACATGGCTTGCTGCCATCGATAAATAAATTAAATGTTGCCGCCGCAACGCGCGGCCAACGGCAACCATCTAGTATAAACAAAATACAATGTTGAATAAAAACCATATCGTGGGACTGGGCAGTGGGCGCGTGATACTGTGATAGTGGTGACAGACAATAACCTCACAGGTGCTACAATTGAACCAACAAACCCTAAAAAGTTAGAATAAGAAGATCATTCTAAAATGATACAATTTTTATTTTTTTTACGTACGGTACTACAGGAGGAGGAGAGAGAATAGAATACAAAAAACCCTATTATTTGTCCTATATATAGAGTCACATCCTCTCCATCATTTCATCCCATCTTCCCAAAAAAATACTTGCATAAAAATGATTAGTTTAGCTACTACTTTCTCTCCACGTTACCCAAACCGTCATGCCATTCCGACCCTCATATCTCAGAAGAAAAGACCCGTCCTAGTTTTAATCAAAATCTAATTACTCCATTTCTATTTAGTTTTATCACAATTAAACTCACCCATGTACTCTCCCTATCTAGTCTATCAAATATGTGATTGAATCATCGCTTATTATCTCGTGGTTTTCACGAATTGAAGGCTTGTTTAAGTGGGTTTTATATTTTCGTTTTCTTCTTAATCAGACTATCAAACTCGTGAGTTTTTCCAATTCCTTTTGGTTATTCCTTCATTTATGTTAGTAGATCAAAAGCCCTCTGTTTAATTCAGCAAACATAATCGTTAAGGGCTCCAATTGAAAAATCCAGGATTAGGGTGTTCTTGATTAATTGGGGATTTTGATTTAAAAGTATTTACAACTTTAAAATTCCATAACTCAACCATCGTTGATCTAAAAATTTTGAAACTTGGTATGTATGATCATATTACTGATTAGAAGTTCTATAAAAAATTTCGTGAATTTTTGAAGATTTTTATTATTTTTAATCATTTTATATATCTGAAATCATGATTAATTCATATAAAATCGGATATTATGTATTTTAACATGAAAATTGGTGAAAATATATTTCAATATGTTAGAATAATTTTCATGTCATTTTCCCTCTGTTTTGAAACGTTTTTACATGTTATCTTAATTTATTTGTTTAATTAGCTTTAAACAAATAATATTCATAATAAATTCATTCTTGTTCCAAAAAAATTATTAAACTTTATGTGCAGTATCTTGACATCATATAGAAGATCATAGTATTTTTATATTCGGGAAAATAATTTATTTTCTCATAGTTATCAATTTAAATCCTTTTTATCATAATAAATTGATTAAAAATTCATTTTAAAGGATTTAAATCCCAAAATTTTTGTGAGGTTATTTCTAACCATAAGAAACTTAAATAAAAATTATGAGTTCAGAAAACAATACGTTTTATGGATTTTCCTATTTTTAATCATCTAAAGCATAATTTAAACTCAATAAATCAGTTTTAGATAAAAGTAAATTGAGAAAAATGGTGGAAAAATTATTTTTATTACTTTTCATCAGAAGGTAACTATTTTTCATCAAAATAACCTTTTTGAAGTTTATCTTGTATTTTAGCCTTATTTATGCTTAATAAGATATAAATAAAACATCTAATTATATATCATATATAAAATCTCTTTTATAAATATTTTTCTATAAAAATATTTCAGAGCTGAATATCATAAGTATAAATCTTAGACTCATTTGTTTAAATATTATGTAGTCATAAAAATCGTTATATATTTAGTTAAAATAATTGACTAAAACCTTATATAAATTAATTAGAATATTTTTATACAAAATATTCAAATAAGAATAATTAGTTTACTTAGTCATTTTATGAAATTTAAAACATAATATGCCTTCGTGATACATATTTATCGTTAAATACTTATTTTTATAAAAATACTATTTCCCCAAATAATTTAACGAATCCTAACGCCTTAGATTTTGGACCCCTTAGACTCTTAAGACATATCCCTTATTAGTATTATTATACGTATAGGTTAAGTTCTTCAAGAATTCGTAGTCTTAACTCGTGACAAGTTTATTCAGATTTGTCGTGCTTAGCAAAACTGTGAGTATACTTATCCCCTTTTTATCTTTTCTTACACTTTTGGGGCGATTCATGTACACATATGAAACTTACACTTGCACATACTCATAAACATTTTCATACAATTCATACACGTGTTATGCTTGAATTCTTGTGCTTGATGATTAGACATAAACGTAGTATACTTGCAATCGTTACATAATCATTAACTTTGCTAGCCAACTTTAACAATGGATAGCGCTATTTGGATTGACAACCCGCCTAATGGAAAGTACCTATGCGTTTGGGAAGTCTTGGGTCATTGTTAATTCTTTAGTCTTTGTCAACATGAAGGTTTGATTGTGACCCGCATTGTGTGCTTACGTGTTTATCATTTTGCCTTGATTGAATCATGACACTTGAATTGTAAAACCTTTTTGTACCTATACTATACGTACACTAAACTAAGTGTGCTCACCAACATCATGTGTGTTGACAGATACTATTTTGTACATGTTTCAGGAGATGCTTGAAGTTTATCACATAAGGCTTGGACTTAGACATCATAAAATAAAACTTATGCTTTGTTTCTTGTAATTTGGTGTTTCGAAATGTAATGTTTGACACTTAATCGTGATTAAATAAATATTTGTATTTTAGTACCTCGAGCTCATGAACAATCGTTACCTCGTGGCACCTCGATGTTTCCGCCATCGGTTGGGGTGTTACAGAATACTTAACACATACTTAGCAATAGACAAACAAGACACAGAATACTACTACAGATAATACCTAGAAGACGAAGCTGTGTCAGTGTTCAGATGGTGGGTTCATCACTCAAAAGGTGCCCACCCAGATCTTAACACATGAGTCTTTTATTAACTAATATGATACGTATAATAAAAGACCAATACACTACAAACCAAATCACCACAAGACAATATAGAACCACAGAGACACAACTAATACCAAAACCGACCAAGACAATTAACTACAAGAGTTAGAACGATCTCACCAAGGGGGTGACCCAAGTTAGGGTTCTCCTAACCTGTAACCTATACCTTCACTTAGGGTACAAAGTTACAAGTGCAATTGAAGCTATGATATCACCTCCAATCCATTCACAATCAATCCACAGTAACACAGCGGTTCCTCAAACAAATCTCGTCTCCCAAGATCCAACCAATACCACTAAACACACAGACTAGACAACTGATCTAAAACAATGATTCAGATCTATAATACAGATAACAATCACTGAATCATACAATATCAAGACCAAAGACTATTAATTAGACTGGATATTGACAAATAAAAGACAAGAAATAAAAACAAAAGATCTGTTAAGAGTTTTAACAGATCTAAACAGATCAACCAAGAACACAGCGGAAAACAACAACAGATCACAATATCATGAGCCTGAGCTCTAATACCATGTAGAAAATAAAGGTTTGTACAGATCTAAACTAATACTCAAACAACCACAATACAAGAACACAGGAGAAGCGACAAAAATCTTATTATTAACCCAAACCAAAAAACTCCCCCCCAAACCCTAGATTCAACCAAATCAGCTGAACCTTAAACAGAGACATAATATCTCAAATGTTAACTGATTGTTTAGATCAGTTAAAGAACAATACAAAAGAAATAAGACTAGACTTACAGTACAAACCCTAGACGAACAATGAAGACGATGACGAGAGACGAGAGAATACAGAGACTACAAAAGAATAAAATGAAAAAAACCCTAACAATAATATCGAATACAAGGCTTATATACAAAGCCCTAGATGCTTCCAAAATCCCAGATGAGATCTCAGCCATTCAATCGTAACAACCAGCTTTTGACCATCTTGACCAAGCCCATACTCCTTTAAGCCCATTAAACACCTGCACCATCTTAACCCAAATATAAGACCAGCCCAAATTATAATATCACACGTTAACATTCAGCTTACCCAATAACTTATATTTATGACAATTGAATTTAGAGAATGAAACCACTATACTTTTAACAATATTACATTCCTAATGGTTGGAATGGCAGAACTAGTTATCTTCAAACAATTCATATCAACAAATGGACATGGATCCATAACTCCAGTTCGTGTCAACTAGTCGTATTTGGTCTATGTAGGTGTTCATTTATTTTCGTTTTAACTTTTATGATAATCAAAGCCACAACATTCGACGTCTTCTATTTTCATTACAAAATAAAGTCCCCATGTTCATCTTTTCTAAATTTCTTTTTATCATCTAGTATGTTAAGCTATAGAGAGAACTATATAATATGTTAAGTTATGACATGACTCGAAACACCATAAGAAAATATTCAGATTTTGGGTTGACCAATACCAATATGATAAATAGCTCATTTTTGGTTTGGCATGTCTAATCTGTTATATAAACGAGTCAAATTTCAAGTTGTACTAAAGTTTAATGGATCGACGAATCAACCATTTAAATATGTAACTGAAAAATATGTAAATTTTAAGTTTAACCCGTCAACTACAACCTATTTAAAACTTTAATACAGCCCGTTAAGTCATCATCAACACCATTGTCATAGTTTCCTTCATTATCATCATCATCATCATCCTTAATGCTTACACAATACATGGGGAAATTATGTTAGAAGACTTACTTCACCTCGCCGCCGCATGTTTCAAAGGTTGTGATTGTGATTGAGAAATAAAGGATATAAAGCCACCAAATTCTTGTAAGTGACAAATCTTGTACAAAAGAATTACTTTGTAGTGGTATATTGTGGGTCATGCATGGATTGATGGGTGATGCTAATGTTGGAAATGAACAAGGTAAAACATATATGATGAGTATCTTTCTTATCAAGAACAAGATGAGATTTATGACACTCATAAACAATAGTATAAGGTTGCTTATGGTCATCAAGAACAAACAGAAATTGTTCATGCTCACTAAGAACAAAGGATTAAAATATTGGTCACGGTTCATCTAAATTTCTTTGTTGAGACTTGGGCAACATTGTAGAGGATGCCCTTCTTGTTTAGAGACGTCTCAATGGTAATGTTGTTCTTCGTCCTTGTGAGCCAAAATAGGACCTAAACATAGACTAGTACCCGTTAGAAGGCCCTAAGCAATAGCGAAACTTGAGCGGAAATTTTAGGGGGTCGGAAGTAGTCAGAAATTTTAACCAGAAGGGTCGTAAAAGAAAACTTTTGTAATTGTTAATGTGTATCAATAAAAAAGTTTAGTGCTGGTATAAGAGATAAAAACGACTACGAGCATGTAATTGTATATTTAGGAAGATGTATCTTAGAAATCAATACCAATCACTTTATTTTTAGGATAAAAAACAAGATCATTGAAATAAATTTACATAAAAGGAAAATTGTTCCTAAACGTGTATTATTGCTTGAATCAAATAAAGTAAAGTATATAGTAGTACATTCAATTTTGAAAATAAACTAACGTGTTATGTTATACTAAAAATCCTTCCTAGTGTTGTTCAATAGGGTAGGAAGTGGTTGTACAGTCTATCCTTATCTCAACTCTAAACCACATACATGTTACTTCCCAAAACAAAAAATTAAATTAAAACATTTGTCTTCTCTTTCAGTCCTTCGTCCCCACTTTATTTACCACTGTTGATCGACGATTTATAACTGGAAAAAAACACGATGATGTTACTTCATTTTTCTCACCGTAGTTCTGCCACTAGTCCCTGGGGGTCGGAAGTCACCGGTTAAGGGAGTCGAAATCATATATACAAAAAAAAAAATCTATACAGATACTATTGTCAAGAAACATGATATAAACTGAAATACTTCTTATTATTATTATAAACCCCAACCCTAAATGTTTATACCCAAGAACACTAAAAGAAACTAATACAAGATCAAACAGATTACAAACATCTCTCACAGGCTATCAACTATAACCACACTCTCTTAGGAACAAAGAACTACCAAGACCTTTGATCTGAGAAAGATCAAAGGTTTAAGACTATGAAACCCTAACAAAGAGATGACTAAAACAATAAACTGATCTCGAAACTTCTTAATGTAGAGAGATGAAATCCTTTTATAGAAGCATCAGAACCTTCTATTGTGAAAACACACCAAGAGCCATTCTCCACCCTTGGATTAAAGATAGCACACGGATCACTGATTCAACGGTTTAGATTAAGTATCCCTGTATTTTATTTAATACCCATTAAGTGGACTGGACTCACACTTATGGGCCTTCAGTCTTCATTCCTTGTCTTTAGCCCATCACGAACACAGCAACACTTGGAGCCCAAATCTCTTAATCAGCCCACCATCTTGTTCTTACTTTGACTCAGCTCCCATGACCCATACAAGACATCAAAATAAACATGCATTAATAAATTGCAAGTATAAAATTGTATTAATATAAAGGTATTAATTTTAACAACTATATAATCGAAACTTCTGAGTGCAAATTTCAGGGGGTCGGCCGCCCCTCCCCACCCCTATGAAGGGGGGCTATGTAGTATATCGATATCACAAGGCATTCAGTCGCGTCCTTTGTGTTTTGGACTCAAATAACTTGATAGGCGACATCGTATTTAAAACACTCCGTAAACATAATATGATGGTCCAAAAAGGATAGTTTCGATATAGTATAAAATCATGTAGCTAGATCCACTGACTTGATGATTGGACACTATTATATTATAAAGATGGTAAACAAAACTCCAACCACTGATGTTTGCGTACAAATGCAAGCATAAGTTAGGCAAATCTGGTAGTTGGAGCCCCTCCATTTGAAATGAAGGTACCTAAACATGTCATTGTTATCCCTACATTGGCCACCAGGGCTATGATCTTGTAGTCATCCGAATTCTTGTATGCTAAAATCAAGAATCCACGACGATAACGTTCTTTACCTATCGTACCATCGTCTTGAAAAACCCCTTTGGGACTGGTCAATAGTATAACAGTATTAAATGTAAACAACGTTGGGAACGAAGAGGTGTAATAAGCCTGGTTGTTATTTGTTGGTGGTTGTGTCATGTACAATGTGAGATTGTTAAACTTTGCCACAAAAAAATTACAGAGATTGTTTAAACTTTTGTAAGTGAAATTATCCAAATTGATTAAACTCTCAAAGTCTCAGTGGCTGATGAAGAAAGTTTAATCAATTTGGATAATTTCATTTACAAAAGTCTAAACAATCTCTATAATTTTTTTGTGGCAAAGTTTAACAATCTCACACTATACATGAAACAACCACCAACTAATAACAACCATGCTTATTACACCTCTTCGTTCCCAACGTTGTTTACATTTTATATTGCCATACTATTGACCAGTCCCAAAGGGGTTTTTCAAGACGATGGTACGATAGGAAAAGATCGTTATCATCGTGGATTCTCGATTTTAGCATACGAGAATTCGGATGACTACAAGATCTTAGCCATGGTTGCCAACGTAGGGATAGCGATGAAATGTTTAGGTACCTTCATATCAAATGGAGGGGATCCAACTACAAGATTCGCCTATCTCATTGCTTGCATTTGTACGCAAACGTCAGTGGTTGGAGTTCTGTTTACCATCTTTATAATAGTGTCCAATCAAGTCAGTGGATCAAGCTACATGGTTTGATACTATAGTATCTAAATTGCAGAAAGGATGGCCCATTTCCCCAGCTCATAAGGATCGGCGTAATAATATAGTTTAATGCGGCTTGATAATGAGAGCCCTGCAGCCAACGGGCCTTGGAAGTCCGAAGAATCATCTTTATCTGCAGGATCATTTGCAAATGAAGCAACGTCTTTAAGTAGTCTAAATGAGACACGGCAAGCGGTCACTGGTCTAGGAAAATCAAAGTACATGGCCGTCCCAACCCTCACCTCAGGTAACCGGTATTCTGCAACCACCACCATTTTCCCATTGTCCTGTACACAAAAAAAATGCCATTACTAGTTATAACTAGTATCTTCCCGCGGGCGTTGCTCCGCGAACACGTATCTAACATGGTAATAATAAATATGGCTGTGAAAAAAAAAACGCCATACAAGGGACTCGAACTCACGACCACGTGATTAAAAGGTAGGCCCTCTACCAATTGAGCTAGAACGATTTACACGCAACCATGTAAGAAAAACGGTGACTGACACACGATCGTGCAAAATGCATAAAAAGTTGGTGTTCAAACTTAAAATGCACATATAAAGAAATCGTAGAGTTTTCAACTTCATTATTACATATTTGATGACCAAGCAGTAAAAGACAAATACGTATAGAATAGCCGAGGATACATCTATTTCTGTTTTACATGACATGATTAGTGATTAAAAGTAGCTACATTCGCTCTAAGTTTGTTAACTTGGTCGTAGGATACTAGGATGTCGGCTACTAATGCCCTAAGATTAATATATCTAGGATCTCGAATTGAAACGGTCATTAAAGGTTGATTTAGGGATGTTAAAAGCTAAAAATGTACAAGTCGCAAGTACAGAATACAACTATCCAATGCACAATATAACTAAGAGCATTCTCATTTGGGGAACCAAATGTATGTGAGTGTGTCCACCAAATTATATAGGGTGGGTGTAAGTGGTTGTAAGTAGAGGAGAGAGAAAAAATTTGGTGGAAGCACTGTTTACCCCTAAAAATAATTTAATATTTTTGGAAGTGTTTGTAAGTGTGGAGAGAGAAAATATAATGATAAAAGTATGAAAAAATATTATTATTTTAAAAAGGAAAAAGAAAATTTTAGGGTGGAATAGTGATTTTTAGTGTAATTTGATGAAAGAGATGGGAATGCTCTAATAACAATATCAAAACATACCGGAGTAGAACAAACCGGAGACGAAGCAGCCTCTCTATCTCTAAAGATGGTGTTGTTGTTGCTGGTTTCGTTGGTGTCCATTGGAGAGTTTAGTTTACATGTTTTATTTTGTAGGTTTTTATCTTCAAAAGAAGGGGATTGAGTTTAAGATTTTTGGGGTTTGTGTTGTTATCACAGAGAGAGTAAGGAATCACTTGAAGGCAACGTAAAAAAAAGAAAGAAAAGAAAGCTGAAAACATGGGGCAATTAGGTAGTGACACGTGGCCCAATGAGTGGAACCACCGACTTTCTATTTAAGAGTATTAGTAACTAGGATGATGCCGCCGCGTTGCGGCGGGCGTGTGATGGCGATTCATTAGAGTATGAACCAAACCGAGAGAAAGGTATAACTCTTACCAAAGCCTATTGTAAACTTAACGATTGCGGCGCTGGAAATTTAATTACATGAGACCTGAGTTCACCACTAAATAAAAATAAAATAAAAAAGACGAAACTTGAATAGCCAGTAAAAGTTGCAAAGTTAACATAAACCACATGTACCTGAATTTTGTCTAGATGCAGAAACATTTCAACCAAGATGTAGTTACTGACAAAACATTTTGGTACTTTAAAATGCAGTTTAATGTGCACAAAAGTTACATGTTGGCTGTTGCCCTTGAAAAGCAGCATTATTGAAGTGATGATCCTCAAAATTATCAAATATATCCAATAATTTGAAGGGTTTAAACTTTCCTACACATCTTTAGAATCATCTTCATTTGTATCTGCAGAAAGAAAATTGACTTTTACCAATTCGTTTCAGTGGTCTAAACTTAAGTTTGCCAATTTAAATTGTCACAAAATTGAAGATTCAACCTAACCTACTCTTGCCATTTGCTTTCCCTTATCTGCAAACTGTGATCTTTATCTCTCTCTCATTATCCTTATCTGCACCTATGTACCTACCTAGTACCTTTCATCTATACAGACTTGAAGAACTTACTTGGCGAATTCACGATTTTTAAAGTTTGAAAATAAACCATGTAACTCTGTTCACGGAACTACTTCAATAGCTTTGTTAACACAACTCATGTCATCCCTCACGAACATTAACGTTAACAATGGCAAACCGATATAGTAGCTTGAAACAATAATGAACTTCAATCAGCAAAAGAGTGTGTGTGTGTGTGTGTGTGTTTGTTTTAATCAAAAGACATACCATACATGTACCAGAAGCTGATTCCTGCTAAGTTTGTAGCATTAATGTCGTTCCCAATTCCAACATTCACAAAGCTCCATATGTATGGCACAATCCTCCACGACATATACAACCAAATCAAAGTAACTACAATCCAAAGTCCATTTATGATAATGTAAATACCGAGAAGAAAACAAACCCGAACCTTAAAGCATATCACGTTTAAACCATGGATGAGTTATCACCATACATGTTAGCATATGATTAAACTTGCTTCTAATAACAGGAAAAAAAACCGATGAAAACTGATAACAAAAAAAATACATAATCCACAAAAAATTATAAGACGGCACATCCAATGGAAAATTAGCTGATGTAAACATTCAGAAAACAACCTAAGGTAACGGTTACCTTATCCGCCGAGTGTCTGAACCATAGATCAGGGCTAACAGATTTGATGACGGCCAACCGACCACCGTCTCTCCAACAAAAACGTCGATCCAGTCCCGATATAACACAGAGAAGGTTGAAAAACTTTATAAGCAAGCGGAAGGCGTATGAGCATATGGATCTTGGGTTTCCTCTCTCATGCGTTTCTCTATCTGCAGGGAGGGTTTGTTTGTGTATCAACAGGAGAGAGCTTTTATAAAATAAGGAAAAGGATGAGATTCTTATGGTAGCTAAAAAGCAAGGGGAAGGAACAACTCATGTGCTTTATTCTCTAATCTGACAAATACCTTTCGTCACTTTGTGTGTGTGAGTTGCTGTAGGGAATAATTTAAAGAAAACAAACTATGGTGGAGAAAACCCAAAAGCTAAGAAACCTCCTGGCGCAAACCATCGATGTCTTTTAATATATATAATAATAACTAGTATTAAGTTCCGCGCGTTGCGGCGGGGTGTAAAATTGTGTCAAACTTGGATGCATATACACTGTCGAACACACGCCATCACCAAAACACCAACCACCACAGAACACCCATCACCACCAACTGACCCCAACACCTAACACCCATTACCACTGTTACCACAAATGTACAAGTCAACCAAAAAACCAAAACTAATCACAACAAAACACTTAATCTTTCTGGACGGCAATGCCTTTGCTTGGTAGTAACAGTAGTAGACGCACCATTTACACCTTGTTATCTCAGATCCCCGACGACGATCCTCCCTCCATCTTCTTCTCCACCACACACGACAGACCCCACCTCTCCAAGTCCCTCGACAATAAAAAAACATAACGACATATCTAGCTTCGACAGATGGATGCAACCGAATCGTCGGTCACCTTTTCCCGCTTCAATCGGTGGCTTACAGCTACAATCCAACGATAGTAGCAACGGCGAGAGCTCCATTTCTCGCGATTACTTCGTTCCCTTCCTCACCACCATCACCTACCACAACCACGACCCACCACAACCACACATGTTGCAAACCAAGATGATGATGGGTCTTCGATTAGTTTTTTTTGGGTTGCATGAGGGTTTTTTTTAGAGGAGTGGAGTTTAAATTGCATCTGCTGTTTGATGGGATGATAATCAAAAGAAGCATGAATAACTTGTACCTAATGCATACCATCTTGTAAATCCAAATGGTAAAATAAAAAAAAATACCAAAACCAATTTTGTCTACATATAGGTACAACCTATATAGCATAGGGTACAACTAATAGTGCACAAAAATCTTACAAATTAATACTATATAAATAGTAACAGTAATAAAAATTAGCTAGATTAACAAGAATCGCCGTTCAAAAAAAAGATTAACAAGAATTAGTGAAAATTCACTGTACGTAAAATTATACCATTTTGTATTTGTATCATAACACAATTCAAACTCAGCGAGCTTATTATTTATTAAAGATTTAATTATTTTATTTATGAACATAAAGTTATATTTTATATATGTATAGTCATAATCTTATATACATAAAAAAATATACTATTTTGTATTTTTTTTATCATAATATTATGTAAAATAATATTATTATATAACACAATTATTTTTATATTTATATAAATGATATGCTCATTTAGGTCCATGATCACCCTTGATAAACATTAGGACATCTGGGAAGATAATCACCTCAGCTGGCGTTGGTGATACACCATCTCAACCACCAATTCAATGTTAATAATTCTCACCTTAGCAACATTGACTATGTAATATAAGTCGTAAGAAATTCCCAATGAACAAGACAAGTATGTAATCTGACATAGATGTTTCTTCTTCATATGTTAGAAACCAATACTAGTTATGTGTTATCCTGCCTACCATGCAATGGTTTGGTCTGGACAACATGTGCTCCCAAAGAGATGAGCTCCTAACAGAATAACAAATTTAGGTTTGTGAGTTTAACCAAACACTTGAAAAACAAAACAATAAGGCGAGTGGAAACTTAAAAGGATATACTGTATGTTTTACACTCAGTTGAAGATTGACCAAAAAGCAGTGGCTTACAAAAATAGAAAATAAAATCCCGCACTATAGAATAAATCATGATTACAACAATGAATGAGAAGAGTTTTTAATGTACAAAATCACACTTTTAGTATCTAAACTGCAGAAAGGCTGGCCCATTTCCCCAGCTCATAAGGATCGGCGTAATAATATAGTTTAATGCGGCTTGATAATGAGAGGCCTGCAGCCAACGGGCCTTGTAAGTCCGAAGAATCATCCTGATCTGCAGGATCATCTGCAAATGAAGCAACGTCTCCAAGTAGCCTAAATGAGACACGGCGAGCGGTCACTGGTCTAGGAAAATCAAAGTACATGGCCGTCCCAGCCCTCACCTCTGGTAACCGGTATTCTGCAACCACCACCATTTTCCCATTGTCCTGTAAAAACAAAATAAAATGTCATCATTAATTATAACAAAAGTAACAGTAATAAAAATTAGCTAAACAAGAATCAATGAAAATTCACTGTATGTAAAATTATATTATTTTGTATTTTTATCATAATACAATTCGAACTCAGCGAATTTATTATTTGTTACAAATTTAATTTATGAACATAAAGTTATATTTTATATAGGTATAGTCATTATCTTATACATAAAAATATACCATTTTGTATTTTTTTTATCATAATATTATGTAAAATAATATTTATCATTTAAAACAATAATTATTATATTTATATAAATAATACGCTCATTTAGGCTCATGAGCATAGTCAAGCTTGCTACGTAAAGCTCAAGTTTGAATTTGTTTATTAAATGAATCCCTATGTAGGCTCGAGCTCATTTAAGCTTGGCTAATTACGAGCTTTTAACGCGCCAATCTCTAGCAGTACACGAGCGCATCAGCTCATTTACACCCCAGTATATGATGGATGGCTAGATGTTTGTGGTTACAGAATGTACCTGTAAAACAGACACTTGAAGGTAAAGCACTGCTGCAGATATGAATCTATCTTCCCAAACAACTGATGGTGACGGTGAATGGGTAACTCGAGGCCTTATTGCATTAAACCCGTCAAGTCGGAACCCTGCCAGCATAGGTGAAGCTGCAGATAGGTATTGTTCCAACACTAGCCCGTCGGCAATCAGCCTCTCCGCCTCAATTGGTACCTTGAACCGGTTGAGCGGTGGAGCTCTCTCCAACCAGCTTTTTACGCTACTTTGGTACGTGGTTTGTGTTGGTATCTCTAATTTCACAGGATTTCCAACTACAATGATTCTCTTTGCATGCAGACGTGGATCACTATCACTATCTATAGACACACTCCGGGAGAACGGGTTTTCATCCAAAGATAAAAGATCAAAACCACTATCATAATTTAAAGAAGAGGTCGAACCAGTTTTCTGGATACTTAGTTTGATCCAGATTATGCGACAACGAACAGGATTTTTAAATGAAAAATTGATGTGCCTTGGACTCGTGCTACCGGGCTTTTCAGGCCCACTAAGCTCAGGGGAAGACGTGATGAGTGATCCAACGTCCCATTTTCCCATTATTTTTCTTTCTTCCTTGTCTATCTTATTGCTTGCCCATATTTGCACCTGCATGGTAAAAATAGAAACCAAAATGAATCTTTACTGTATGTAATGATTATCATTGAGATGAACTAAGACAATGCAAAAACAAACTGTTAATGGGCGGATCTAGTCACCTAACGAAACAAAACGGGTTCGGGTCAATTGGGCTGTTTTAATAAAGCATCAATTTGGTTCGGGTCAAAATGGGCTCGCCTTGAAATTATAGGATGTTCAAGTGTATGAAGGATAAAATGAAGTTGCCGAGTATTTTGATAACTTTATGGACATTAAGCTTCGTGTAACAAATATACTTTATGGAATTATGGCATAAATTTACTTACAGTAGGAGAATCAGACATAGAATAGCCACATGGACTAAGAACAAGGATAACACGAGGTCATAGGAGGAGCTTTCCAGTATGATGACTCTTGTGATACAGTATCCAAAGGTGCAAGCAACGACAAGACAGGTGCAGAACCGGGGGCTGATTCAATCTAGAAAAAGTAAAGAATTCAAGAAAGATATTAGAATTTAGCGCGCGTACACACACACACACACACTTGCAACTGTACTCCTCTTTAAAGATATACAATCAAATGGAGTACCAGATGCATAGTTGTTTTAAGCTGACAAATCTTAAGGGTTTACATGGATCCCTAAAGACGGAAATAGAACTGATAATCAATGGAAAGAGATACCGAGTGCAAAATGCTGCCAAACGGGAATTCAGCTAATGATTGCTGTCCTTTGAGTAAGTTGTGTCGGATGGCATTAGGTCCATTTCTGTCAGTTATCGTTCTTCTGGAAAGATAATCTCTTCCTACAACCTGGTCTAAGGCTTTATAAGCAGCAAGGTCAGACCTCCAACTTCTTCGCTGGCTGACTAAAACCCTAACATAGTCGACGATCAGTGCATCAAGAACATTATCATGACAGCACAGCTTACAAATAACCCCATCCGTACTCACAGATCGACTAGAATCACTACTATAACTTCCAAGAAGAAGAGCCCCTTTACCCCCACAACAAGCTCTGCAAGCCTTGCGTCGACACTCGGAGCACGAGTACAAGGAGGCCGAAGAAGAAGAAGTAACAGCTTCAGCACGAACCTGACATGGTCCCCCAGAACAACCCTCGCCAATTTTATTTATATTCCAAAAATCAACATCGATATCATCTTCAAGATCAGCAGGATCAAGACCAATAGCACCAATTGTTTTATCTTCTAATGAAATGTGACCAGCAAGTGCAAGTGCATTGGCAGCCTTGCATAATGAAGTCGCATAGGATTCCTCAAGCAACATGTTAGGATTTATAGTAGCTGGATCAATGCCAATAGACAATAAAGCTCTATCACGTTCAGCAGCAGATAGATTTAGACCAAGACGTTCAATTTCTAGTTTCATTGCGTCTACAAAGCTTAACTTTTTAGCCTGCAAAACTCCATTGACATCTTTATTAGAACGGTAGAACTCAAAAGAAAACTTGTATCTATTTTGTCTATGAAATGAAACTGCAGTCATACAAAGGAGGTTAGAGTATACAAGATTTCCAGTTAATCTAATCTAACAATCAATTTTTTTACATATAAAAGTAGATAGGAGTTCCATCTACATTGTCAATGACTCAAAAGTGAAGAAAAAAGAGAAATGAAATGATATTCTTCCAATCTCATATTTGAAAAGCATCGATACCCAAATTGCCCAAGAGTGTACCAACCAAAAAAAACTAAGAAAAAGGTAAGTGTGCGTCATATGAAAAGCATCAAGGCTCAGCCTAGGGCGCCTCAGGGCTTCGCGCCTAGTCTTTTTCCCAAAGGCTCGCGCCTCAGGGATTTTTTGTCAAAATTCAGGCGCTTTTCTCCCTGAGGCGCGCGCCTCACGTAACCTGGGTATTTTTTATGCATAAAAATTGTTGTACCTTGGTGTTTTTGGCTATGGGTAAAATCACATAAAAACCTTATTTATAGCTATATTTGGGTAAATGAAGCTAAAAACTCATGGAATATATACGGGATATATAAGAAAATTTATATAAATAGTGTGCGCTTCGGGTACGAAAATCTCACGCTTTTTGCGCTTTGCGCCTTGCGCGATGCGCTTAGACCTCGTCACTTTTGTGCGCCTAGCGCTTTTTAAAACCAAGGTCATATCTATGCCAAATAAAAAAAAAAGTTTTCCTCTCAAAATCTCTTAATTGTGTGTAGTTATCCCTCCGCTGCCATTTTTATTAAAAAAATGAAGTTACGATTTCCACAGCCTCTATTTTTGAAATGTTGACAATATTTAACACGTTAAAGATGAAATTTGGGGGTATTGAAGAAATCAATGACAATGTCACAAATGAACATGCATTATAATTTTTATTTGGGAAAATATTATCAAGCTACACACAGATGCAATGCAGCAAATGATGGACCTGTGTGGTCTTCTGAACCTAAGCATGACCTTAACAAATCTATTCCAGCCTGTGCCGGACAAAAACTATGCAATAACTAAAGCATATCATGGAAAAAACATACCACATGTGATGCAGTCAACCTCTGAAAACAACTTAAATACTGCTGAGGACCACTTTCAGTTGGCCCTTTATCTTGTACAGAAACCTTAGGAGGAGAATCATTTGCTTCATCATTATCATGAAACGGGTTGAGAAATGGATCATGGAAAGCAGTTTCTGGCACTGGTTGTGAAATTGGTCCTGATATAAAGTCATTGCCTGATAAGAGGTCCACCCAGGTGCTGGTGGTATTTTCAGATTTTGCAGGGGAAAATACATCATCAATAGCAAAAGGATTGCTGTTGATATCAGATGGAAAGGGATCGCTGTTAATATCAGATGGAAAAGGATCAGTATCTTTATTGATTTTATTGATATGATCCCATAACTTCATGCCAGGTCCATCAGAAGCGAAAAGATCTCTCCACGGTAGAGAGATTCCAAGTATCTCTACCTGTTACATAATCCAATAAAGAGCAACAGATAGAAATTACATCAACCACCACGGTAATAATCAACTTGAACATGTTTATTAAAAATTAATTAAAGACTGAGTGCATAAATCATGAATTATATCAAATGTGTTTATGAAAGAATTAATGAAAAGCACACAGGTGACAATTAGATACAGCACTTGAACAAATCTTGGAGGTCTCCTACATCATTTTGCTTAGGGCTGGCATAACGGGTTACACGAACCTGCTAAGACACGAACCTGTTAAGACACGAACACGAAACTTGTAAACACGAACACGACACGAAATCTAATCGTGTCATTTTTTTCAAACACGAACACGAACCTGTGTATAACAGGTTAACACGACAAGACACGAGAAGACACGATAAGACCTGTTAAGACACGAACACGAAACAGGTAAACACGAACATGACACGAAAATAAACAGGTCTTAACGTGTTGACCTGTTATAGACACGAAACCTATTAAGGCCAAACACGAAACCTCTTAAAATCGTGTAGGTTCGTGTCAGGTTATCGTATCCGTGTCTAAATTGCCAGCCCTAATTTTGCTCCTAAAACATATAAAAGCATATCATTCAGTCTAATAATGGTCATGGAGATTTTTTTTAACTTCTAAACAAGGTTTGTGAAGTATATTTTTTTACGAATGAGGAAAAGATAGTCTGGATTAATTTGTTCACCAGAAATATGGTTAAGTGATGTCATTACACACGGATGGCATGCTATTTGGAAACAGCAATTCAATTGACCCTCCCTGTACAAGAACATCTATCATATCAATGATCGTATGCTCTTTTTGCAGTCATATTAAAAGACCATGCCAACATTAACATCATGTCACACATAAATTTGTTAACATAATAGTATGGTGTAGGTGGTGGAAGAAGTAAACCACTGAATCTCTGGAGAAGCTACGAAATAGTTACTGATTACTATTTTGTAATCAGATGATGCTTGATTAAATTTAAGAAAACACACACCAACTTGCAGAACTAATGGATTGACATTAGCAGTACAGTAGTATTTTGAATTTCACTGTACCTCGCCGAGCGTGATTGGGGTTTTGGCTGACATAGCAGGATAGAAGGTGAGTACAACCACACGAGTAAGGAAGTCCAGTTCGCCTTCCAGTTCTTCAAAATCATACAAAAGTGGAAGGTTAGTTGTATCTTGGGCGTGTAGGCGTGCACCAGCTCCTGTCACAGCCATATCCTCAGCACTACTAGGTCCTGGTATGGGTATTGCTATGTTTGTACCATTCGCACATTGAGGAATAGATGCTCCCTGTAAACAAAGAAAACCTTGTCAAACTACTCTAATTAAGCTAAAGCCAGAATATTACAAATTCAATATCATACATATTAAAATAGCTCAAATCTTATCCATAGTCATTAGGTTTCTGTCTCAAATGGGACCTATGGGTATTTGTTAGAAATCAAGGAATAGCAGAGGAAGAAAGAGAGGGGGCAACATAAACTAAATGGGCTCAGATATGGTGGCTCTTTTCTTCCACTCCCCCTGAACCTGATTAAAGTTATCACATTTCTATGTATGCTTACCCTTTGTATTGCTGAAAGTAACTGCTCAGCACTGCATTCATTTATTCATAACTGGTATGACATATTATGTAAGAATGATTACTTCTAAAGCATAAATCCTTCTATGACAACACGTCAGCCCATTTGGCTTCCCTAATAATATGTGTGTGATGTCACTTGAACTGCCCACAATCAGACCCAAGACTTTTTTACATTCGATCAAGCTCGACCAAACATGTGTTCTAGTTGCTTTTTATAGCATGATTAATATTTCTGACTTCACTAGCTTCGTCTATAATATATAAAATGCATATGTTGTGGAAAACCATATGTTAATCAGTTAGACATATAACTTCTATAAGATAAATAGAGTAGAAAAGATTATGAAATGAGCACTGCAATCTACGCATGGCAAGGAACATGGCATTACTCGAAAGTCGAAACATATCATTACCCGTAAAGCTGATACCAGGTAAAGAAGTTGATGGGGACTATATTATTTGCTTCCAAGTAAAAGAAACTGGAACATGTATTACATATGCTTCTGAATGAATGTCTTAATTTGATGAGGGTTTGATTTGTTCATATGAAGCAAAAAATATGTACACCCATTATGAAATATTGATTGAGCAAAGTGAAAGATCCTATTAAAAGTTACTTTTTCCCTGGGCAATCTTTCAGTCCATTAAGAAAAATGCATAGTCAGTTTGTACCGGGACATAAAACCTTGGTATTCTCAATTGCAGGCTCATTATCATATTCTTCACACACTACAACATAAATTTGTGTTTTAAGAACCTGCCATAAACCTAAAAAATCTTACAAACATTTGCGTGCTAAAGCAACATCTGGCACATGACTTTGGTCTGATCTACCAATGACAGATGTGCTGAATGGATAAGACAACAATCATGTATCATTGCTTATGGACTACATATGTGTTCAATTTCTATACAGTTGGGTGTCCAAAGCATCCTTGGTGGTTTGATAGATCAAACAACCTAGAGATGCAACCACAAGAAATAAGGCTGGCTGCACTTCTTAGAGCAAAGAGAACAATCACTCTCAAGGGTGGAGATGTTAGTTAAAACTAGCATTGTGCTAAAAGTTGGGACCGAAAATGACTGCAATGAGAACTCTTGAAATTTCTCTGTTAAGAAGCCTATAAAATTCCAAAGAAGATTCATATGCCTTTATATATGTTTTATCCTAACACCAATTAGAGAAGAAAAGAACGGGTGGCTGCTAATTTTAACACGCCAAGTGAAGGAAAAGATAAATCAGACCTCAACAACAAGTTTAAGCCCATCTAGATCACGTCCAGTTCTCACATCCACTCTGGATGGAAATGTGGAACTATCTGCACCATGTGAAATTGTGAGAAGAACCTGACAAACATGACAGGGCTCGCCAAGATGTATAAAGAGTTCCATAACATCTGCCGCCTGTGGCGAAACCTGTACAACAGAAAAACTGGATCATCAAATTTCAATTTTGTAATTAGCAATCAAGCGAATGTCAATATTTAAGCCTTAGAAAGCAGAAACATATTATGGTTACCCAGATGAGGTCTTTTTGCTTAAAGCTAAGAAGACTGGACCAATTAACACACACTTATCAGCTCTACTAAAAAGTTTATCTGGACCATCTAAAACTATTTTAAAACAAAGACAACCAAAGTTTTTTTAAGTGACTTAGAACTGCGGGGAACCCATACATTAACTAATAGGGACTTTTACCTCCTAACACAGATGAAGGAATCCTGTTTATCAAATATGCAGCAGTACCAAAACCTAAGTGGCACACTGCTTTGGAACAGTAAAGCCCTAGCAATATTCAAAAGATGTCTATGTTTCCTCTCCACAACTCCATTTTGTTGTGGAGTGTAAACACATGATGTTTGATGTATAATACCCTTTTTATTACAAAAACTTTCCATTTGTTTATTTATGAATTCTGTTCCATTATCACTCCTAAACATTTTTATATTTTTTGAAAACTGTGTTTTTATTAACTCATAAAAGTTAACTAAGTTTTCAAAAACATCACCTTTACTTTTCAACAAATAGACCCAGACTGACCTAGAATAGTCATCAACAACAGTTAAGAAATACTTATACCCCTCTCTACTGGTGACCTTGTAAGGACCCCATACATCAAGATGTATAAGATCCCCAACTTGTTTAGTTTGATGGTCACTTAGTGGAAAAGGTACTCTAACCTGTTTTGCCTTATGGCAGATTTCACATGGAACAAATTCAGACTCACCTATACTCAAATTATCTTTTAATATTGCTAACACTTGACTAGAAGGATGTCCTAGTCTACTGTGCCATAGACTGTGCTCACTAATACTACTAAAACACATATTGTTAAAACTCACATCACTACCAACAAAGTATAGACCATCTTGTTGCCTACCAGTCACCACGGTTTTCCTTGCACTGGAATCCTGGACATAGCAAGCACTTTCATCAAACAATACTTTCAACTTATTATCCTTAGTAAGTTTCTGAATAGAAACTAGATTTACACAGTAATCGCGAATTAACAACACATCAGTTAACACAACACCATTAGCCAATTTTATATCACCAATTTTAGAAACCTTTGCATTAGTGCCATTAGGGTGTCTAACTTCCATATTATATTTTGACACATCTACACAGTTAATCATATGTTTATCACTACCAACCATGTGCTGATTAGCACCAGAGTCCATAATCCAACCACAAAACAAAGCAAACTTAAGCAAATTTGAACAACTAGAAAAGTTTTTAAACAACTCAGACAATTTGCAAAGAACAGACATACTTGAGAAACCACTACAACAACTTTCTCACCTCCTACATTCGAACTTTGAGGATCACTGGATGACTTCTCACTTATCAAATTCATCAGTTTAGAAATCTGTTCAGAAGTAAATGGAGAACCAACAGTAGTGGAAGCACAAACATTATTATTAGAAACACCTTGCCTATTACCAAACCTGTTATTATTATTGTTGGTTCTAGAATTCTGATTACTTTGATTACCAGGTCTCTTTCTAAAGTCAGGTGGATACCCAACTAACTCTAAACACCTATCCACAGTATGACCCAACATGTTACAATGTGTACATTTTAGGTTAGGATTAGGACCTCTGTTACCCATCCTTCTATTATTACCCAAACTGTTTGTTTTAGTAAGAAATGACACATTAGTATTCTTCCCACTACTATTAGACCCTCTATGTGACTCCTCTCTAGATACAATAGAGAAGGCATGTTTGACTGAGGGCAATGGGTCTTGCAACAAAAGATTTGTTCTAACTGGTTGATAAACTTCATCAAGTTCCATTAAAAACTGCATTAGTTTAATTAGACTACTAAAATTGTTAAAATCTTTTGAAGCTTCACAAGTACAAGGTGGTAACTGAACTATGGAATCAAACTGTTTCCACATTGTATTTAACTTGTGATAGTACTCTGAAACAGTACTACCACTTTGAGTTATAGAACAAATTTTTTGACGCAGATTGAAAACAACTGACCCATCAACCTTGTCATAAGTCTCTCTTAATTCAAGCCAAACATCCCTAGCATATTTTGAGAAAACTTGACCAAGATATAACTCTTCACTCACAGAGTTTAACAACGGAGACAAAACAACAGAATTACATCTATCCCAGTGTTTTCCCAAAACCTCATCATCAGTAGGTCTAGTAGTAGTGCCATCTATAAACCCATATTTATTCTTTGTTTCTAGGGCTAACTTCATTGCATTTGACCAGACTTTATAATTTTCAGTACCTTTTAACTTTAAACTAATAATGGTCAATGTACTAGTGTCACTAGGATGGATATACAAAGGATCTCCTATATCCAACTTACTTATGAGGGTTCCTACCACATTAACAACAGGTCCTCCCCTAGGAGTACCACCTCCTCCCTGGGGTAAAGGAGTAGTCTGAGGGTGATCACTCATTTCACCAACAAACAACAAGATTAATACAAATACCACAGACAAGTTAGCAAACAGCTAAACAAAACAAGCAACCAATCAAGACAAGAACAAAATATGTGACAATTGCACCCTTGGGTTTTACCCAAAATACCATTTTAGTCCCTCATGTATTATAAAAAAAAAAATTTTAGCCGACTCTTATCCCAAACACATCCATATCTATCCAGCCACCATAGCCTACCATAGTTGAAATCTTATCATTATCCATTTTTGTGTTCACATTACTGGAATTTGTTTATAAATACCCATTATATATACATTAAAATGCATGGTCGGTGACCATGTCTTATCCAATCTAATCCCACCACGTGTCAGTAGCTTATTGGACTATACTTGCATTCCTCTCCCCTGTCTTACACACACATAGTACTTACTGCCACCTTCAAGCCTAGCCTAGGCTGTCATCCATTTTCAAAAAGAAAGTTAATTTCTTTTGTATTGTTTTTATCTGATTTATAGTTTTTATTTTATTTTATAATATCGGAATATTAACTTCTATATCATCTAAATTAATTAAGGCTTTGTTATTTTTGATAATTGTATACCATGAACTTTCCTTTTATTATCATATACGAAAGTAATATCCATACTATATATATACACACACACACAATCGGTTTTTAAATTCGGTACTACCAGGTTGACAAGTCCGATCAGTAAAGACACCCTTACTTTCTAATTTCTTTTTAACCCTCAAACTTTTTATATGTAACCAATTATATCTCTAAACTTCTTTATAAACGATATAAATTCACGTTTTGATAAAGGGTTTTACTAAAATGAGTCTGGTCAAATATAAAACGTTTTCATTCTTATTCTTATGTTTGATATCGACTGGTCTACAATACTGATGTAAATTTTGTTCAGAAGTGAGTCGGATCAAATATAAAATGTTTTAATTCGATAGTAAAAAATCGAGTTACTTACGTTTCTGGAGTAAAATGTTTTTTGGAAACAAATGAGTCGACTAAATATAAAATGTTTTCATTCGATGTTATAAATCAAGAATGTACAATCTCATACGGTTAACACGTCACATGGCTTGCTGCCATCGATAAATAAATTAAATGTTGCCGCCGCAACGCGCGGCCAACGGCAACCATCTAGTATAAACAAAATACAATGTTGAATAAAAACCATATCGTGGGACTGGGCAGTGGGCGCGTGATACTGTGATAGTGGTGACAGACAATAACCTCACAGGTGCTACAATTGAACCAACAAACCCTAAAAAGTTAGAATAAGAAGATCATTCTAAAATGATACAATTTTTATTTTTTTTACGTACGGTACTACAGGAGGAGGAGAGAGAATAGAATACAAAAAACCCTATTATTTGTCCTATATATAGAGTCACATCCTCTCCATCATTTCATCCCATCTTCCCAAAAAAATACTTGCATAAAAATGATTAGTTTAGCTACTACTTTCTCTCCACGTTACCCAAACCGTCATGCCATTCCGACCCTCATATCTCAGAAGAAAAGACCCGTCCTAGTTTTAATCAAAATCTAATTACTCCATTTCTATTTAGTTTTATCACAATTAAACTCACCCATGTACTCTCCCTATCTAGTCTATCAAATATGTGATTGAATCATCGCTTATTATCTCGTGGTTTTCACGAATTGAAGGCTTGTTTAAGTGGGTTTTATATTTTCGTTTTCTTCTTAATCAGACTATCAAACTCGTGAGTTTTTCCAATTCCTTTTGGTTATTCCTTCATTTATGTTAGTAGATCAAAAGCCCTCTGTTTAATTCAGCAAACATAATCGTTAAGGGCTCCAATTGAAAAATCCAGGATTAGGGTGTTCTTGATTAATTGGGGATTTTGATTTAAAAGTATTTACAACTTTAAAATTCCATAACTCAACCATCGTTGATCTAAAAATTTTGAAACTTGGTATGTATGATCATATTACTGATTAGAAGTTCTATAAAAAATTTCGTGAATTTTTGAAGATTTTTATTATTTTTAATCATTTTATATATCTGAAATCATGATTAATTCATATAAAATCGGATATTATGTATTTTAACATGAAAATTGGTGAAAATATATTTCAATATGTTAGAATAATTTTCATGTCATTTTCCCTCTGTTTTGAAACGTTTTTACATGTTATCTTAATTTATTTGTTTAATTAGCTTTAAACAAATAATATTCATAATAAATTCATTCTTGTTCCAAAAAAATTATTAAACTTTATGTGCAGTATCTTGACATCATATAGAAGATCATAGTATTTTTATATTCGGGAAAATAATTTATTTTCTCATAGTTATCAATTTAAATCCTTTTTATCATAATAAATTGATTAAAAATTCATTTTAAAGGATTTAAATCCCAAAATTTTTGTGAGGTTATTTCTAACCATAAGAAACTTAAATAAAAATTATGAGTTCAGAAAACAATACGTTTTATGGATTTTCCTATTTTTAATCATCTAAAGCATAATTTAAACTCAATAAATCAGTTTTAGATAAAAGTAAATTGAGAAAAATGGTGGAAAAATTATTTTTATTACTTTTCATCAGAAGGTAACTATTTTTCATCAAAATAACCTTTTTGAAGTTTATCTTGTATTTTAGCCTTATTTATGCTTAATAAGATATAAATAAAACATCTAATTATATATCATATATAAAATCTCTTTTATAAATATTTTTCTATAAAAATATTTCAGAGCTGAATATCATAAGTATAAATCTTAGACTCATTTGTTTAAATATTATGTAGTCATAAAAATCGTTATATATTTAGTTAAAATAATTGACTAAAACCTTATATAAATTAATTAGAATATTTTTATACAAAATATTCAAATAAGAATAATTAGTTTACTTAGTCATTTTATGAAATTTAAAACATAATATGCCTTCGTGATACATATTTATCGTTAAATACTTATTTTTATAAAAATACTATTTCCCCAAATAATTTAACGAATCCTAACGCCTTAGATTTTGGACCCCTTAGACTCTTAAGACATATCCCTTATTAGTATTATTATACGTATAGGTTAAGTTCTTCAAGAATTCGTAGTCTTAACTCGTGACAAGTTTATTCAGATTTGTCGTGCTTAGCAAAACTGTGAGTATACTTATCCCCTTTTTATCTTTTCTTACACTTTTGGGGCGATTCATGTACACATATGAAACTTACACTTGCACATACTCATAAACATTTTCATACAATTCATACACGTGTTATGCTTGAATTCTTGTGCTTGATGATTAGACATAAACGTAGTATACTTGCAATCGTTACATAATCATTAACTTTGCTAGCCAACTTTAACAATGGATAGCGCTATTTGGATTGACAACCCGCCTAATGGAAAGTACCTATGCGTTTGGGAAGTCTTGGGTCATTGTTAATTCTTTAGTCTTTGTCAACATGAAGGTTTGATTGTGACCCGCATTGTGTGCTTACGTGTTTATCATTTTGCCTTGATTGAATCATGACACTTGAATTGTAAAACCTTTTTGTACCTATACTATACGTACACTAAACTAAGTGTGCTCACCAACATCATGTGTGTTGACAGATACTATTTTGTACATGTTTCAGGAGATGCTTGAAGTTTATCACATAAGGCTTGGACTTAGACATCATAAAATAAAACTTATGCTTTGTTTCTTGTAATTTGGTGTTTCGAAATGTAATGTTTGACACTTAATCGTGATTAAATAAATATTTGTATTTTAGTACCTCGAGCTCATGAACAATCGTTACCTCGTGGCACCTCGATGTTTCCGCCATCGGTTGGGGTGTTACAGAATACTTAACACATACTTAGCAATAGACAAACAAGACACAGAATACTACTACAGATAATACCTAGAAGACGAAGCTGTGTCAGTGTTCAGATGGTGGGTTCATCACTCAAAAGGTGCCCACCCAGATCTTAACACATGAGTCTTTTATTAACTAATATGATACGTATAATAAAAGACCAATACACTACAAACCAAATCACCACAAGACAATATAGAACCACAGAGACACAACTAATACCAAAACCGACCAAGACAATTAACTACAAGAGTTAGAACGATCTCACCAAGGGGGTGACCCAAGTTAGGGTTCTCCTAACCTGTAACCTATACCTTCACTTAGGGTACAAAGTTACAAGTGCAATTGAAGCTATGATATCACCTCCAATCCATTCACAATCAATCCACAGTAACACAGCGGTTCCTCAAACAAATCTCGTCTCCCAAGATCCAACCAATACCACTAAACACACAGACTAGACAACTGATCTAAAACAATGATTCAGATCTATAATACAGATAACAATCACTGAATCATACAATATCAAGACCAAAGACTATTAATTAGACTGGATATTGACAAATAAAAGACAAGAAATAAAAACAAAAGATCTGTTAAGAGTTTTAACAGATCTAAACAGATCAACCAAGAACACAGCGGAAAACAACAACAGATCACAATATCATGAGCCTGAGCTCTAATACCATGTAGAAAATAAAGGTTTGTACAGATCTAAACTAATACTCAAACAACCACAATACAAGAACACAGGAGAAGCGACAAAAATCTTATTATTAACCCAAACCAAAAAACTCCCCCCCAAACCCTAGATTCAACCAAATCAGCTGAACCTTAAACAGAGACATAATATCTCAAATGTTAACTGATTGTTTAGATCAGTTAAAGAACAATACAAAAGAAATAAGACTAGACTTACAGTACAAACCCTAGACGAACAATGAAGACGATGACGAGAGACGAGAGAATACAGAGACTACAAAAGAATAAAATGAAAAAAACCCTAACAATAATATCGAATACAAGGCTTATATACAAAGCCCTAGATGCTTCCAAAATCCCAGATGAGATCTCAGCCATTCAATCGTAACAACCAGCTTTTGACCATCTTGACCAAGCCCATACTCCTTTAAGCCCATTAAACACCTGCACCATCTTAACCCAAATATAAGACCAGCCCAAATTATAATATCACACGTTAACATTCAGCTTACCCAATAACTTATATTTATGACAATTGAATTTAGAGAATGAAACCACTATACTTTTAACAATATTACATTCCTAATGGTTGGAATGGCAGAACTAGTTATCTTCAAACAATTCATATCAACAAATGGACATGGATCCATAACTCCAGTTCGTGTCAACTAGTCGTATTTGGTCTATGTAGGTGTTCATTTATTTTCGTTTTAACTTTTATGATAATCAAAGCCACAACATTCGACGTCTTCTATTTTCATTACAAAATAAAGTCCCCATGTTCATCTTTTCTAAATTTCTTTTTATCATCTAGTATGTTAAGCTATAGAGAGAACTATATAATATGTTAAGTTATGACATGACTCGAAACACCATAAGAAAATATTCAGATTTTGGGTTGACCAATACCAATATGATAAATAGCTCATTTTTGGTTTGGCATGTCTAATCTGTTATATAAACGAGTCAAATTTCAAGTTGTACTAAAGTTTAATGGATCGACGAATCAACCATTTAAATATGTAACTGAAAAATATGTAAATTTTAAGTTTAACCCGTCAACTACAACCTATTTAAAACTTTAATACAGCCCGTTAAGTCATCATCAACACCATTGTCATAGTTTCCTTCATTATCATCATCATCATCATCCTTAATGCTTACACAATACATGGGGAAATTATGTTAGAAGACTTACTTCACCTCGCCGCCGCATGTTTCAAAGGTTGTGATTGTGATTGAGAAATAAAGGATATAAAGCCACCAAATTCTTGTAAGTGACAAATCTTGTACAAAAGAATTACTTTGTAGTGGTATATTGTGGGTCATGCATGGATTGATGGGTGATGCTAATGTTGGAAATGAACAAGGTAAAACATATATGATGAGTATCTTTCTTATCAAGAACAAGATGAGATTTATGACACTCATAAACAATAGTATAAGGTTGCTTATGGTCATCAAGAACAAACAGAAATTGTTCATGCTCACTAAGAACAAAGGATTAAAATATTGGTCACGGTTCATCTAAATTTCTTTGTTGAGACTTGGGCAACATTGTAGAGGATGCCCTTCTTGTTTAGAGACGTCTCAATGGTAATGTTGTTCTTCGTCCTTGTGAGCCAAAATAGGACCTAAACATAGACTAGTACCCGTTAGAAGGCCCTAAGCAATAGCGAAACTTGAGCGGAAATTTTAGGGGGTCGGAAGTAGTCAGAAATTTTAACCAGAAGGGTCGTAAAAGAAAACTTTTGTAATTGTTAATGTGTATCAATAAAAAAGTTTAGTGCTGGTATAAGAGATAAAAACGACTACGAGCATGTAATTGTATATTTAGGAAGATGTATCTTAGAAATCAATACCAATCACTTTATTTTTAGGATAAAAAACAAGATCATTGAAATAAATTTACATAAAAGGAAAATTGTTCCTAAACGTGTATTATTGCTTGAATCAAATAAAGTAAAGTATATAGTAGTACATTCAATTTTGAAAATAAACTAACGTGTTATGTTATACTAAAAATCCTTCCTAGTGTTGTTCAATAGGGTAGGAAGTGGTTGTACAGTCTATCCTTATCTCAACTCTAAACCACATACATGTTACTTCCCAAAACAAAAAATTAAATTAAAACATTTGTCTTCTCTTTCAGTCCTTCGTCCCCACTTTATTTACCACTGTTGATCGACGATTTATAACTGGAAAAAAACACGATGATGTTACTTCATTTTTCTCACCGTAGTTCTGCCACTAGTCCCTGGGGGTCGGAAGTCACCGGTTAAGGGAGTCGAAATCATATATACAAAAAAAAAAATCTATACAGATACTATTGTCAAGAAACATGATATAAACTGAAATACTTCTTATTATTATTATAAACCCCAACCCTAAATGTTTATACCCAAGAACACTAAAAGAAACTAATACAAGATCAAACAGATTACAAACATCTCTCACAGGCTATCAACTATAACCACACTCTCTTAGGAACAAAGAACTACCAAGACCTTTGATCTGAGAAAGATCAAAGGTTTAAGACTATGAAACCCTAACAAAGAGATGACTAAAACAATAAACTGATCTCGAAACTTCTTAATGTAGAGAGATGAAATCCTTTTATAGAAGCATCAGAACCTTCTATTGTGAAAACACACCAAGAGCCATTCTCCACCCTTGGATTAAAGATAGCACACGGATCACTGATTCAACGGTTTAGATTAAGTATCCCTGTATTTTATTTAATACCCATTAAGTGGACTGGACTCACACTTATGGGCCTTCAGTCTTCATTCCTTGTCTTTAGCCCATCACGAACACAGCAACACTTGGAGCCCAAATCTCTTAATCAGCCCACCATCTTGTTCTTACTTTGACTCAGCTCCCATGACCCATACAAGACATCAAAATAAACATGCATTAATAAATTGCAAGTATAAAATTGTATTAATATAAAGGTATTAATTTTAACAACTATATAATCGAAACTTCTGAGTGCAAATTTCAGGGGGTCGGCCGCCCCTCCCCACCCCTATGAAGGGGGGCTATGTAGTATATCGATATCACAAGGCATTCAGTCGCGTCCTTTGTGTTTTGGACTCAAATAACTTGATAGGCGACATCGTATTTAAAACACTCCGTAAACATAATATGATGGTCCAAAAAGGATAGTTTCGATATAGTATAAAATCATGTAGCTAGATCCACTGACTTGATGATTGGACACTATTATATTATAAAGATGGTAAACAAAACTCCAACCACTGATGTTTGCGTACAAATGCAAGCATAAGTTAGGCAAATCTGGTAGTTGGAGCCCCTCCATTTGAAATGAAGGTACCTAAACATGTCATTGTTATCCCTACATTGGCCACCAGGGCTATGATCTTGTAGTCATCCGAATTCTTGTATGCTAAAATCAAGAATCCACGACGATAACGTTCTTTACCTATCGTACCATCGTCTTGAAAAACCCCTTTGGGACTGGTCAATAGTATAACAGTATTAAATGTAAACAACGTTGGGAACGAAGAGGTGTAATAAGCCTGGTTGTTATTTGTTGGTGGTTGTGTCATGTACAATGTGAGATTGTTAAACTTTGCCACAAAAAAATTACAGAGATTGTTTAAACTTTTGTAAGTGAAATTATCCAAATTGATTAAACTCTCAAAGTCTCAGTGGCTGATGAAGAAAGTTTAATCAATTTGGATAATTTCATTTACAAAAGTCTAAACAATCTCTATAATTTTTTTGTGGCAAAGTTTAACAATCTCACACTATACATGAAACAACCACCAACTAATAACAACCATGCTTATTACACCTCTTCGTTCCCAACGTTGTTTACATTTTATATTGCCATACTATTGACCAGTCCCAAAGGGGTTTTTCAAGACGATGGTACGATAGGAAAAGATCGTTATCATCGTGGATTCTCGATTTTAGCATACGAGAATTCGGATGACTACAAGATCTTAGCCATGGTTGCCAACGTAGGGATAGCGATGAAATGTTTAGGTACCTTCATATCAAATGGAGGGGATCCAACTACAAGATTCGCCTATCTCATTGCTTGCATTTGTACGCAAACGTCAGTGGTTGGAGTTCTGTTTACCATCTTTATAATAGTGTCCAATCAAGTCAGTGGATCAAGCTACATGGTTTGATACTATAGTATCTAAATTGCAGAAAGGATGGCCCATTTCCCCAGCTCATAAGGATCGGCGTAATAATATAGTTTAATGCGGCTTGATAATGAGAGCCCTGCAGCCAACGGGCCTTGGAAGTCCGAAGAATCATCTTTATCTGCAGGATCATTTGCAAATGAAGCAACGTCTTTAAGTAGTCTAAATGAGACACGGCAAGCGGTCACTGGTCTAGGAAAATCAAAGTACATGGCCGTCCCAACCCTCACCTCAGGTAACCGGTATTCTGCAACCACCACCATTTTCCCATTGTCCTGTACACAAAAAAAATGCCATTACTAGTTATAACTAGTATCTTCCCGCGGGCGTTGCTCCGCGAACACGTATCTAACATGGTAATAATAAATATGGCTGTGAAAAAAAAAACGCCATACAAGGGACTCGAACTCACGACCACGTGATTAAAAGGTAGGCCCTCTACCAATTGAGCTAGAACGATTTACACGCAACCATGTAAGAAAAACGGTGACTGACACACGATCGTGCAAAATGCATAAAAAGTTGGTGTTCAAACTTAAAATGCACATATAAAGAAATCGTAGAGTTTTCAACTTCATTATTACATATTTGATGACCAAGCAGTAAAAGACAAATACGTATAGAATAGCCGAGGATACATCTATTTCTGTTTTACATGACATGATTAGTGATTAAAAGTAGCTACATTCGCTCTAAGTTTGTTAACTTGGTCGTAGGATACTAGGATGTCGGCTACTAATGCCCTAAGATTAATATATCTAGGATCTCGAATTGAAACGGTCATTAAAGGTTGATTTAGGGATGTTAAAAGCTAAAAATGTACAAGTCGCAAGTACAGAATACAACTATCCAATGCACAATATAACTAAGAGCATTCTCATTTGGGGAACCAAATGTATGTGAGTGTGTCCACCAAATTATATAGGGTGGGTGTAAGTGGTTGTAAGTAGAGGAGAGAGAAAAAATTTGGTGGAAGCACTGTTTACCCCTAAAAATAATTTAATATTTTTGGAAGTGTTTGTAAGTGTGGAGAGAGAAAATATAATGATAAAAGTATGAAAAAATATTATTATTTTAAAAAGGAAAAAGAAAATTTTAGGGTGGAATAGTGATTTTTAGTGTAATTTGATGAAAGAGATGGGAATGCTCTAATAACAATATCAAAACATACCGGAGTAGAACAAACCGGAGACGAAGCAGCCTCTCTATCTCTAAAGATGGTGTTGTTGTTGCTGGTTTCGTTGGTGTCCATTGGAGAGTTTAGTTTACATGTTTTATTTTGTAGGTTTTTATCTTCAAAAGAAGGGGATTGAGTTTAAGATTTTTGGGGTTTGTGTTGTTATCACAGAGAGAGTAAGGAATCACTTGAAGGCAACGTAAAAAAAAGAAAGAAAAGAAAGCTGAAAACATGGGGCAATTAGGTAGTGACACGTGGCCCAATGAGTGGAACCACCGACTTTCTATTTAAGAGTATTAGTAACTAGGATGATGCCGCCGCGTTGCGGCGGGCGTGTGATGGCGATTCATTAGAGTATGAACCAAACCGAGAGAAAGGTATAACTCTTACCAAAGCCTATTGTAAACTTAACGATTGCGGCGCTGGAAATTTAATTACATGAGACCTGAGTTCACCACTAAATAAAAATAAAATAAAAAAGACGAAACTTGAATAGCCAGTAAAAGTTGCAAAGTTAACATAAACCACATGTACCTGAATTTTGTCTAGATGCAGAAACATTTCAACCAAGATGTAGTTACTGACAAAACATTTTGGTACTTTAAAATGCAGTTTAATGTGCACAAAAGTTACATGTTGGCTGTTGCCCTTGAAAAGCAGCATTATTGAAGTGATGATCCTCAAAATTATCAAATATATCCAATAATTTGAAGGGTTTAAACTTTCCTACACATCTTTAGAATCATCTTCATTTGTATCTGCAGAAAGAAAATTGACTTTTACCAATTCGTTTCAGTGGTCTAAACTTAAGTTTGCCAATTTAAATTGTCACAAAATTGAAGATTCAACCTAACCTACTCTTGCCATTTGCTTTCCCTTATCTGCAAACTGTGATCTTTATCTCTCTCTCATTATCCTTATCTGCACCTATGTACCTACCTAGTACCTTTCATCTATACAGACTTGAAGAACTTACTTGGCGAATTCACGATTTTTAAAGTTTGAAAATAAACCATGTAACTCTGTTCACGGAACTACTTCAATAGCTTTGTTAACACAACTCATGTCATCCCTCACGAACATTAACGTTAACAATGGCAAACCGATATAGTAGCTTGAAACAATAATGAACTTCAATCAGCAAAAGAGTGTGTGTGTGTGTGTGTGTTTGTTTTAATCAAAAGACATACCATACATGTACCAGAAGCTGATTCCTGCTAAGTTTGTAGCATTAATGTCGTTCCCAATTCCAACATTCACAAAGCTCCATATGTATGGCACAATCCTCCACGACATATACAACCAAATCAAAGTAACTACAATCCAAAGTCCATTTATGATAATGTAAATACCGAGAAGAAAACAAACCCGAACCTTAAAGCATATCACGTTTAAACCATGGATGAGTTATCACCATACATGTTAGCATATGATTAAACTTGCTTCTAATAACAGGAAAAAAAACCGATGAAAACTGATAACAAAAAAAATACATAATCCACAAAAAATTATAAGACGGCACATCCAATGGAAAATTAGCTGATGTAAACATTCAGAAAACAACCTAAGGTAACGGTTACCTTATCCGCCGAGTGTCTGAACCATAGATCAGGGCTAACAGATTTGATGACGGCCAACCGACCACCGTCTCTCCAACAAAAACGTCGATCCAGTCCCGATATAACACAGAGAAGGTTGAAAAACTTTATAAGCAAGCGGAAGGCGTATGAGCATATGGATCTTGGGTTTCCTCTCTCATGCGTTTCTCTATCTGCAGGGAGGGTTTGTTTGTGTATCAACAGGAGAGAGCTTTTATAAAATAAGGAAAAGGATGAGATTCTTATGGTAGCTAAAAAGCAAGGGGAAGGAACAACTCATGTGCTTTATTCTCTAATCTGACAAATACCTTTCGTCACTTTGTGTGTGTGAGTTGCTGTAGGGAATAATTTAAAGAAAACAAACTATGGTGGAGAAAACCCAAAAGCTAAGAAACCTCCTGGCGCAAACCATCGATGTCTTTTAATATATATAATAATAACTAGTATTAAGTTCCGCGCGTTGCGGCGGGGTGTAAAATTGTGTCAAACTTGGATGCATATACACTGTCGAACACACGCCATCACCAAAACACCAACCACCACAGAACACCCATCACCACCAACTGACCCCAACACCTAACACCCATTACCACTGTTACCACAAATGTACAAGTCAACCAAAAAACCAAAACTAATCACAACAAAACACTTAATCTTTCTGGACGGCAATGCCTTTGCTTGGTAGTAACAGTAGTAGACGCACCATTTACACCTTGTTATCTCAGATCCCCGACGACGATCCTCCCTCCATCTTCTTCTCCACCACACACGACAGACCCCACCTCTCCAAGTCCCTCGACAATAAAAAAACATAACGACATATCTAGCTTCGACAGATGGATGCAACCGAATCGTCGGTCACCTTTTCCCGCTTCAATCGGTGGCTTACAGCTACAATCCAACGATAGTAGCAACGGCGAGAGCTCCATTTCTCGCGATTACTTCGTTCCCTTCCTCACCACCATCACCTACCACAACCACGACCCACCACAACCACACATGTTGCAAACCAAGATGATGATGGGTCTTCGATTAGGTTTTTTTGGGTTGCATGAGGGTTTTTTTTAGAGGAGTGGAGTTTAAATTGCATCTGCTGTTTGATGGGATGATAATCAAAAGAAGCATGAATAACTTGTACCTAATGCATACCATCTTGTAAATCCAAATGGTAAAATAAAAAAAATACCAAAACCAATTTTGTCTACATATAGGTACAACCTATATAGCATAGGGTACAACTAATAGTGCACAAAAATCTTACAAATTAATACTATATAAATAGTAACAGTAATAAAAATTAGCTAGATTAACAAGAATCGCCGTTCAAAAAAAAGATTAACAAGAATTAGTGAAAATTCACTGTACGTAAAATTATACCATTTTGTATTTGTATCATAACACAATTCGAACTCAGCGAGCTTATTATTTATTAAAGATTTAATTATTTTATTTATGAACATAAAGTTATATTTTATATATGTATAGTCATAATCTTATATACATAAAAAAATATACTATTTTGTATTTTTTTTATCATAATATTATGTAAAATAATATTATTATATAACACAATTATTATTATATTTATATAAATGATATGCTCATTTAGGTCCATGATCACCCTTGATAAACATTAGGACATCTGGGAAGATAATCACCTCAGCTGGCGTTGGTGATACACCATCTCAACCACCAATTCAATGTTAATAATTCTCACCTTAGCAACATTGACTATGTAATATAAGTCGTAAGAAATTCCCAATGAACAAGACAAGTATGTAATCTGACATAGATGTTTCTTCTTCATATGTTAGAAACCAATACTAGTTATGTGTTATCCTGCCTACCATGCAATGGTTTGGTCTGGACAACATGTGCTCCCAAAGAGATGAGCTCCTAACAGAATAAGTTGCGGTTGAGATGAGAAGAAGGCGCGACTGTGCGAGTAACTGAGTAAGGTCCTACTTTATAATAAGAATTAGATTCATTATGTCCAAAAAAAAACACTAACAAACCTAAATTTGTGAGTTTAACCAAACACTTGAAAAACAAAACAATAAGGCGAGTGGAAACTTAAAAGGATATACTGTATGTTTTACACTCAGTTGAAGATTGACCAAAAAGTAGTGGCTTACAAAAATAGAAAATAAAATCCCGCACTATAGAATAAATCATGATTACAACAATGAATGAGAAGAGTTTTTAATGTACAAAATCACACTTTTAGTATCTAAACTGCAGAAAGGCTGGCCCATTTCCCCAGCTCATAAGGATCGGCGTAATAATATAGTTTAATGCGGCTTGATAATGAGAGGCCTGCAGCCAACGGGCCTTGTAAGTCCGAAGAATCATCCTGATCTGCAGGATCATCTGCAAATGAAGCAACGTCTCCAAGTAGCCTAAATGAGACACGGCGAGCGGTCACTGGTCTAGGAAAATCAAAGTACATGGCCGTCCCAGCCCTCACCTCTGGTAACCGGTATTCTGCAACCACCACCATTTTCCCATTGTCCTGTAAAAACAAAATAAAATGTCATCATTAATTATAACAAAAGTAACAGTAATAAAAATTAGCTAAACAAGAATCAATGAAAATTCACTGTATGTAAAATTATATTATTTTGTATTTTTATCATAATACAATTCGAACTCAGCGAATTTATTATTTGTTACAAATTTAATTTATGAACATAAAGTTATATTTTATATAGGTATAGTCATTATCTTATACATAAAAATATACCATTTTGTATTTTTTTTATCATAATATTATGTAAAATAATATTTATCATTTAAAACAATAATTATTATATTTATATAAATAATACGCTCATTTAGGCTCATGAGCATAGTCAAGCTTGCTACGTAAAGCTCAAGTTTGAATTTGTTTATTAAATGAATCCCTATGTAGGCTCGAGCTCATTTAAGCTTGGCTAATTACGAGCTTTTAACGCGCCAATCTCTAGCAGTACACGAGCGCATCAGCTCATTTACACCCCAGTATATGATGGATGGCTAGATGTTTGTGGTTACAGAATGTACCTGTAAAACAGACACTTGAAGGTAAAGCACTGCTGCAGATATGAATCTATCTTCCCAAACAACTGATGGTGACGGTGAATGGGTAACTCGAGGCCTTATTGCATTAAACCCGTCAAGTCGGAACCCTGCCAGCATAGGTGAAGCTGCAGATAGGTATTGTTCCAACACTAGCCCGTCGGCAATCAGCCTCTCCGCCTCAATTGGTACCTTGAACCGGTTGAGCGGTGGAGCTCTCTCCAACCAGCTTTTTACGCTACTTTGGTACGTGGTTTGTGTTGGTATCTCTAATTTCACAGGATTTCCAACTACAATGATTCTCTTTGCATGCAGACGTGGATCACTATCACTATCTATAGACACACTCCGGGAGAACGGGTTTTCATCCAAAGATAGAAGATCAAAACCACTATCATAATTTAAAGAAGAGGTCGAACCAGTTTTCTGGATACTTAGTTTGATCCAGATTATGCGACAACGAACAGGATTTTTAAATGAAAAATTGATGTGCCTTGGACTCGTGCTACCGGGCTTTTCAGGCCCACTAAGCTCAGGGGAAGACGTGATGAGTGATCCAACGTCCCATTTTCCCATTATTTTTCTTTCTTCCTTGTCTATCTTATTGCTTGCCCATATTTGCACCTGCATGGTAAAAATAGAAACCAAAATGAATCTTTACTGTATGTAATGATTATCATTGAGATGAACTAAGACAATGCAAAAACAAACTGTTAATGGGCGGATCTAGTCACCTAACGAAACAAAACGGGTTCGGGTCAATTGGGCTGTTTTAATAAAGCATCAATTTGGTTCGGGTCAAAATGGGCTCACCTTGAAATTATAGGATGTTCAAGTGTATGAAGGATAAAATGAAGTTGCCGAGTATTTTGATAACTTTATGGACATTAAGCTTCGTGTAACAAATATACTTTATGGCATAAATTTACTTACAGTAGGAGAATCAGACATAGAATAGCCACATGGACTAAGAACAAGGATAACACTGGAGACATTGGAAAGATTGCCAAGAACAATAGCAAACTCAGCACACGAGGTCTTAGGAGGAGCTTTCCAGTATGATGACTCTTGTGATACAGTATCCAAAGGTGCAAGCAACGACAAGACAGGTGCAGAACCGGGAGCTGATTCAATCTAGAAAAAGTAAAGAATTCAAGAAAGATATTAGAATTTAGCACACACATACATACATACTTGCAACTGTACTCCTCTTTAAAGATATACAATCAAATGGAGTACCAGATGCATAGTTGTTTTAAGCTGACAAATCTTAAGGGTTTACATGTATCCCTAAAGACGGAAATAGAATTGATAATCAATGGAAAGAGATACCGAGTGCAAAATGCTGCCAAACGGGAATTCAGCTAATGATTGCTGTCCTTTGAGTAAGTTGTGTCGGATGGCATTAGGTCCATTTCTGTCAGTTATCGTTCTTCTGGAAAGATAATCTCTTCCTACAACCTGGTCTAAGGCTTTATAAGCAGCAAAGTCAGACCTGTAACTTCTTCGCTGGCTGACTAAAACCCTAACATAGTCAACGATCAGTGCATCAAGAACATTATCATGACAGCACAGCTTACAAATAACCCCATCCGTACTCACAGATCGACTAGAATCACTACTATAACTTCCAAGAAGAAGAGGAGCCCCTTTACCCCCACAACAAGCTCTGCAAGCCTTGCGTCGACACTCGGAGCACGAGTACAACGAGGCCGAAGAAGAAGAAGTAACAGCTTCAGCACGAACCTGACATGGTCCCCCAGAACAACCCTCGCCAATTTTATTTATATTCCAAAAATCAATATCGATATCATCTTCAAGATCAGCAGGATCAAGACCAATAGAACCAATTGTTTTATCTTCTAATGAAATGTGACCAGCAAGTGCAAGTGCATTGGCAGCCTTGCATAATGAAGTCGCGTAAGATTCCTCAAGCAACATGTTAGGATTTATAGTAGCTGGATCAATGCCAATAGACAATAAAGCTCTATCACGTTCAGCAGCAGATAGATTTAGACCAAGACGTTCAATTTCTAGTTTCATTGCATCTACAAAGCTTAACTTTTTAGCCTGCAAAACTCCATTGATATCTTTATTAGAACCCAATAGAAAACTCCATTGATATCTATGAAATGAAACTGCAGTCATACAAAGGAGGTTAGAGTATACAAGATTTCCAGTTAATCTAATCTAACAATCAATTTTTTTACATATAAAAGTAGATAGGAGTTCCATCTACATTGTCAATGACTCAAAAGTGTAGAAAAAAGAGAAATGAAATGATATTCTTCCAATCTCATATTTGAAAAGCATCGATACCCAAATTGCCCAAGAGTGTACCAACAAAAAAAACTAAGAAAAAGGTAAATGTGCGTCGTATCTATGCCCCAAAAAAAAGTTTTCCTCTGAACAACTCTTAATTGTGTGTAGTTATCCCTCCGCTGCCATTTTAATTAAAAAAATGAAGTTACCGATTTCCACAGCCTCTATTTTTGAAATGTTGACAATATTTCACATGTTAAAGATGAAATGTGGGGGTATTGAAGAAATCAATGATAATGTCACAAATGAACATGCATTATAATTTTTATTTGGGAAAATATTATCAAGCTACACACAGATGCAATGCGGTAAATGATGGAAATGTGTGGTCTTGTGCAGGATGATTAAGGTAAGCAAGTGCAGGGAAACTAAGTGTGGAGCATCAGGTCAGTAGTCAAGGATTAAGGATACAAATGCAAAAAAGTTCATAGAACAAGGACCCAACCCATCCAGCGGCAAATCCTTTTCTTTTCCATATGCCCCTAAAACTGTATTCTGAACCTAAGCATGACCTTGACAAATCTATTCCAGCCTGTGCTGGACAAAAACTATGCAATAACAAAAGCATATCAAGGAAAAAACATACCACATGTGATGCAGTCAACCTCTGAAAACAACTTAAATACTGCTGAGGACCACTTTCAGTTGGCCCTTTATCTTGTACAGAAACCTTAGGAGGAGAATCATTTGCTTCATCATTATCATGAAACGGGTTGAGAAATGGATCATGGAAAGCAGTTTCTGGCACTGGTTGTGAAATGGGTCCTGATATATAGTCATTGCCCGATAAGAGGTCCACCCAGGTGCTGGTGGTATTTTCAGATTTTGCAGGGGAAAATACATCATCAATAGCAAAAGGATTGCTGTCGATATCAGATGGAAAAGGATCGCTGTTAATATCAGATGGAAAAGGATCAGAATCTTTATTGATTTTATTGATATGATCCCATAACTTCATGCCAGGTCCATCAGAAGCGAAAAGATCTCTCCACGGTAGAGAGATTCCAAGTATCTCTACCTGTTACATAATCCAATAAAGAGCAACAGATAGAAATTACATCAACCACCACGGTAATAATTAACTTGAACATGTTTATCAAAAATTAATTAAAGACTGAGTGCATCAATCATGAATTATATCAAATATGTTTATGAAAGAAAAGGTGACAATTAGATACAGCACTTGAACAAACCTTGGAGGTCTCCTACTTCATTTTGCTCCTAAAATGTAACATCATTTAGTCTAATAATGGTTACGGAGATTTTTTTAACTTCTAAACAAGGTAGTGAAGTGAATTTTTTTACCAATGAGGAAAAGATAGTCTGGATATTTGTTCACCAGATATATGGTTAAGCGTTATCATTACACTCAGATGGCATGCTATTTGGAAACAGCAATTCAAATTATTCAATTGACCCCCCATGTACAGTTCATTAAATGCAGATCAATTACAAGAACATCTATCATATTAATAAACATATGCTCTTTTTCCAGCCTTATTAAGAGACCATACCAACATTAACATCAAGTCACACATAAATTGTTAAACATAATGGTATGGTGTAGGTGGCAGAGGAAGTAAACTACTGAATCTCGGGAGAAGCTATGAAATAGTTACTGATTACTATTTTTGTAATCAGATGATGCTTGATTAAATGTAAGAAAACAGACACCAACTTATAGAACTAATCGACTGACATATTTAGCAGTACAGTAGTATTTTTAATTTCACTGTACCTCCCCGAGTGTGATTGGGGTTTTGGCTGACACAGTAGGATAGAAGGTGAGTACAACCACACGAGTAAGGAAGTCCAGTTCGCCTTCCAGTTCTTCAAAATCATACAAAAGTGGAAGGTTCGTTGTATCTTGGGCGTGTAGGCGCGCACCAGCTCCTGTCACAGCCATATCCTCAGCACTACTAGGTCCTGGTATGGGTATTGCTATGTTTGTACCATTCGCACATTGAGGAATAGATGCTCCCTGTAAACAAAGAAAACCTTGTTAAACTACTCTAATTAAGCTAAAGCCAGAATTTTACCAAGTTCAATATTATACATATTAAAATAGCACAAATCTTATCCATAGTCACTAGGTTTTGGTGTCAAATCGGACCTACGGGCATTTGTTAGAAAATCAAATCAAGGAATAGCAGAGGATGAAAGAGAGAGGGCAACATAAACTAAATGGGCTCAGATATGGTTGCTCTTTTCTTCCACTCCCGCTGAACCTGATTTAAGTTATCTCATCTCTACGTCTGCTTACCCTTTGTATAACAACTGCTCAGCACTGCATTAATTTATTCATAACTGGTATGACATATTATGTAAGAATGATTACTTTTAACAGCATAAATCCTCCTATGACAATGCGTCAACCCATTTCGGCTTCCCTAATAATATGTGTGTGATGTCACTTGAACTGCCCACAATCAGACCCATGACTTTTTTACATTCGATCAAGCTCGACCAAACATTTGTTCTAGTTGCTTTTTATAGCATGATTAATATTTCTGACTTCACTGCTTTCATCTATAATATATAAAATGCATATGTTGCGGAAAACTATATGTTAATCAGTTAGACATATAACTTCTATAAGATAAATAGAGTAGAAAAGATTATGAAATGAGCACTGCAATCTACGCATGGCAAGGAACATGGCATTACTCGAAACAAATCATTACCCGTAAAGCTGATACCAGGTAAAGAAGTTGATGGGGACTATATTATTTGCTACCAAGTAAAAGAAACTGGAACATGTATTACATATGCTTCTGAATGAATGTCTTAATTTGATGAGGGTTTGATTTGTTCACGTGAAGCAAAAAATATGTAAACCCATTATGAAATATTGATTGAGCAAAGTGAAAGATCCTATTAAAAGTTACTTTTTCCCTGGGCAATCTTTCAGTCCATTAAGAAAAATGCATAGTCAGTTTGTACCGGGACATAAAACCTAGGTATTCTCAATCGCAGGCTCATTATCATATTCTTCACACGCTACAACAAAAATTTGTGTTTAAAGAACCTGCCATAAACCTAAAAAATCTTACAAACATTTGTGTGCTAAAGCAACATCTGGCACATGACTTTGGTCTGATCTACCAATGACAGATGTGCTGAATGGATAAGACAACAATCACGTATCATCAGTCTCTCTTCATTTTTGAAGTTCACTTGCTTATGGACTACATATGTGTTCAATTTCTATATAGTTGGGTGTCCAAAGCATCCTTAGTGATTTGACAGACAATACAACCTAGAGATGCAACCACAATAATTAAGGCTGACTGCAATTCTTAGAGCAAAGAAAACAACCACTCTTGGGGGTGGAGATGTTATTTAAAACTAGCATTGTGCTAAAAGTTGGGACCGAAAATGACTGCCATGAGAAGTCTTGAAATTTCTCTGTTAAGAAGCCTATAAAATTCCAAAGAAGATTCATATGCCTTTATATTATGTTTTATCCTAACACCAATTAGAAAAGAAAAGAAAGCATGGCTGCTAATTTAACACGCCAAGTGAAGGAAAAGATAAATCAGACCTCAACAACAAGTTTAAGCCTATCTAGATCACGTCCAGTTCTCACATCCACTCTGGATGGAAATGTTGAACTATCTGCACCATGTGAAATTGTGAGAAGAACCTGACAAACATGACAGGGCTCGCCAAGATGTATAAAGAGTTCCATAACATCTGCCGCCTGTGGCGAAACCTGTACAACAGAAAAACTGGATCATCAAATTTCAATTTTGTAATTAGCAATCAAGGGAATGTCAATATTTAAGCCTTAGAAAGCAGAAACATATTATGGTTACCCAGATGAGGTCTTTTTGCTTAAAGCTAAGAAGACTGCCTCCATCATCAGAACTCGGCAAAATGCTGGCAACCGGCTTAAGAAGGCAACCAAATGGTCTACTAGTCACCTATCAGGAAAAAAGAGAGATGAGCTGATGCTTGATTGCAGCTTTCAGAACAACATGAAGAAGACTCATCAGTTTCTTGAGGTGATACATTGTAGCCATTGAACATGTAAATACACGTAACTCAAAAAAATATTTAAGATGAGATGCACAAGAAACCATGTCATTTAGCATCCTAAGAGTTATGTTCTCAATTATAGAAGGATTTGTAAAATTTTAATTTTCGTAAAGTCAATTGTGGTTGCACCAAAAATAGCAGCAAATTGCATCCTTCAAAGTTCAAACATAAGAACATGCTATTCTGGTTCCAAACAGCGTTTATCCGACCAAAACTAGAACAAAATGAGAGTTATAACTCATAAAATAAGTCAAGGCAATGGGACACTACATGTAGCACTTTTCAAACTTCGTTCATGGCTATGCTAGTTATAAGCCACTCTTGACTTCTTTTAGTAGTGCATTAGGCAAAAAAAAAAACAAATTAAAACTTTACATCACAAGCAGTTACATACATGTAAGGGTTGAACTGGAAGTGATGGAAGATGCTTGAAAAGCCGTATACCAAGGAACATCTCTAACTGCTTCTGACGAGAGCTATCAACAACTGTGTTTTTATATCTTCTCTGCAACGTTATTTTCACATTTTGTGCCACAGAAAACTGCTTGAATTTTCCTGCTTCCTCCCTAAATATACTAAGAACCTGACTATGCATTGCTTTAGATCCAGTGTAGAGTGTTGCATGAATATCACCAGCTAGTAGAAAAAGATCAGCCAGTATACATACTGGTGCCAAAACTGTAGACCTTTTAAATTCCTCAAATGACATGTCAAAACGCTTCCAAGGTTTATCTGGACATGGATGATTCCAGGTTGTAGTCCTAGTATTGTGATCAATATAATATGATTTTCCAGTTACAGCATCAGATCTTTTTTCCCAACCCGGTGGCAAAGGGGCAGTATATCCACCATAGTTTTTAGCAGATTGATAATCAATAGCCATGTCACTATCAAGAGATATTCCAAGACGCCTACACTGCTCTGTGAAAACTTGAAGTGCACCAAAATAACTAGCAGCATTTGTCCGATCCAAAGAATCAGCACAGTTGAAACGAATGACTCCATTTTGATGTAAGCGTAAGCAAAATGCACCAACAAGGTCATCGTTATAAATTACTTCCCCTTGACAATCCTTCATGCTCTGACGAGAAGGCAGATAATCTCCTTCTGTAATGCCTATGGATACTGTCGGTGCTTTTAAGAGGTACCACAGTCCTTCAATGGTTCGTTGTTCACCCTTTAATTTGGTACTGGCATGCCAATCATAGTTTATTAAATGAACTCTAGTATTAGGAAGTTTCCCAGTTGATCTAACGTGGTTCACAGATTCCTCAAAATGATGAACTAGAATGGATTCTGACTTACCTTCTCCACTTCGTAGCAGATTAATGCACACAATTGGAACTACAGGACTTTTCTTTTGATTTGTACCAACTATGGGTATATTTCTTTTATCATATCTCTTAGTTAATCTCTGATAGTACTGCGCACTTCCTTTATATGGATCACGGTCTGCAACATAAATTTCTGCTTCTGCAGCAGTGATCTTTAGTTCTGCACCCCACCACATAGGAATAGTGCCTCGTCTCCATATATAGGTATTAAAAGGAACACTTTGGCTGGCCTTTTTTGGTACCCATACAATTTGCTCACACTCAACTTCATTGCCTGCTCAGCAGAAACGTCAATTAAATTAAAGATCAAACTGATTATAAACCATACACAGCTTGATACGTAAACCTCCTAAAAGGCATGATAAAATTGAACTGTTCTAACAATTCTTACCACCTTAATATATTTCAAGAAAATAACCCATAAAAATTCACTCATTTTCTGTGATAACTTTTAACTTCAAATCATATGCTAGTCAACCCAACCCAACCCAACACAAACCAAATATAACACGTTACCAAGCCCGTCCGACTTTCCTGTTTCATCGACTCCATCTATAAGTATATGCTTACACTTAAGTGCTTTCAACACAAAATTTCCTTTTATTATTTCAAGTTGTTCCAGATCATTTAAGTATTGAAAGAATAAACTTTTGACACTTGATTCGATAATAAATAAGTTCAAATTCAACTATTGTGCACAATCACAACAGCAGATGATGACTATTAGCTATAGTGTAAATTGTCAAGTACAGCTCTTTTAGAAAGTTGGGCTACAGAACTATACTGAGAAGAAGAGTGACCTACAACTCACATCGGAAAACAGCTTTAGACTGGCTAGTCAAATATAGAAAACCAAATGAGGCACTACAAGAACTCAAGCACTCATGAGTAAAAATGTGTCAATGAAGCAATAAACACAATACATCCACAGAATCTCACAAGATAAATATATTTATAATAAAGAACATAAACAGTATGAGCTTAGGAGATGGCAATCGACCTGTGCTGCAACATGAATTTATGCCCCTTGCTAAGTATCGTGTGCCAGGATGAAGCCTGCTTCGACGAGCTATTAGAGCAACAATGCCTTCTTGCGGACCCAAGCTTCCAAAACTTCGACATTCTGCAAAACCCTGTTAATTGACATAGACAGGTTGAGCATGTGATACTTACTATTGGATCTTATGCTAGGTAGATCCTGTTAACTCAAATCTAGAACTAAATTCTTATTAATAAGGTTATATAGCGGGTCTGTTATTTAATAGAATTACTGGTATCTTAAAAAAAGTCAAACTAATGAGGATGATATATGAACATTGGCGAAGCTTATTTTGGGCGGGAGGTGCCCTGACCCCCACCTTTTTTGCTCAGTAGTGTAAATCTACTCATTTTCGTTAGAAAATATTATACGTATCGAGTCCGGGCCCCTCCGTATTAAGGGTCTCATGACTTTCGGCCCCCACGGATTTTTTTTTCAAGCTCCGCCATTGTATATGAAGGTATAAAGCAAAGATCAATACCTGCAGTAAAACAACACAGTGCTGCTCTAGACCAACTCTTTTGAAGGAATTTGAAAACCATCCATTCCAAACAAATTCCTCATCAGGGTCTCTTACAGAAGTGTGACTTGGAAAAGGACGAGTAATATCCCTTGTTTCACAAAAGTAGTATTTTCCATCTATATCAAGTTCAGCCAGTTCTTGAATATTCTTTATTTCTCCTTTCCCCTGGGGTTGAGGATTTTGAAGGGAGACTTTAACCAATTCGCTCTCACTAATAGTGTAGACACATCCATCGCCAGGCAAATTCGGAATGCTAGGAGTCAACTTTGTTGCAACGAGAAGCAAACCGGAGCTCCCAAGCACTGCATAACCTAATATGGCTCTCGCATAAATTATACTCTTACAAAGCGACCTTGAACCATTTGTGATATAGTTCAATGCCTCATCTTGGGAGTTGAAAACATCATAACCTAGCTTCCGCTCATGTCTAAGATATCCGGTTGTCGGATCGATATAAATTATCTGAGTGTCATTCCTAGAAAACAAGCTAACAACTATGTATACTTCATTGGTATCAAGTGTAACAACAACAACAGACGTAGACCTCGATCCACCGACTGCAACAAAAGTTCAACAAAATCATAAATAAGGATCCAAAAGCATGCATCACATGACTTCGCTCTAATAACTAATCAACAAAACATAAGCATGCTAATCAATAAAAGGCGACCGAAAACTTGATAATTCTACAAAATCTTCAAAAAGAAAGCTTCAAGGAGCTAACCAGGTGACTCCATGATCTCACGACAAACACGAACCTGCCTTAGTTGTTAATAACAAGCTACAACTTCATAATTCCTGTTGTAGAGAAACACAGTCAAATTAAAACAAATTAATAAGATGACTAGTCTTCTCAATCTCTCATAAAAACATATATCAAACTAGATAAGAAAAAAAAAGCTATTCTTAAAGATGATAAAACCATTAAAATCGACGCAGAGCTACATCATTCATTATTGCATTACACGTCTTCCAGAATTAAAAAAAAAACATTATATAAACACAATCTATAGCTACAAGCCTACAACAACTACAAATTGTAGTACCTAACTGCCTATAGATAAATTATCCTAACATATTCATATATATAATGATTAGGTACATCAAACGGTATACTAACAAACCTAACTATGACAATTTAATTGAATTTTGAATTTAAACTTAATATCTAGCGGAGTAGACAAAGTAGATCATGATTCCAGCTAATAAAACAGATCTGAAACATATATACAGATTCTGAACTGTGAAAGTTATAGCTCTTAAAGAGGATACAATAGTAGGTGATGTGATGAAGTGATTGAAGAAGAGAGTGCGTATTATTTGAAGAAAGGATGTGATGTGAGATTAATATATGAGAGAAAACTAACTAACCGTGTAGTTGGCTAAATGGAGAGATATTGAGTGATCGGAATAGTGACGTGACGGAATCGAACGTAACAGACCGTGGGCGTCAGGGTCCGATGATTATCCCAGAGAGAGAGAGAGGAAGCGATCCAAATGAAACTGGAGATGGGCACCTTTTTTTTCTCCTTCTTGTAAGAGGGTGTTTGGGATTCAGTTTCAAAACAACTTATTGCAACTTATTAACTTATTAGAAAGAAGCTGTTTGTGTAACTCAAAAGAAGTTTCTGTTTTGGCTTTTGGCTTTAAGGGTGGAAAAGCTGTTTTTGAGAAGTTAGAAATCCTGGCTTTTGACTTTTGGAAAAAAATTACAAATCTACCACCCATACAACAAATATTCACAATAAGTTACGTGAAACACTTTAAAAATAACAATCTATTGACTTTTTGACGTTTCTCATCCCAAAAGCTAATCCAAACACTTTTTTTAAAACTCCTTTTAAAAAAGTCATAAGCCATTCTGACCAAAAGCACTTTTGCATTTCCAAACTCAATCCCAAACACCCTCTAAGTATTTAAGTTAATAATATTAGAGAAAGTATATGATATAAAGTTTCTTAACGTAAGAAGCCACCATAATACGCCACATGTCAACTCTGGTTAGGTTTAATTAACCTAATTCTGGTTTATCACAGGGTAAATTCATCTATATACGTTTCTTCAATTCCTTCAGTCACGTTGTAATTTCAAATCATGATCGTCAACATCTAATCAATCGATGATTCATCAAACCAAATTTTAATTTTCGATTGTAGTACTCTGTGTTATCGAACCAGATGTTTAAAATTGATTTTGTTTTTTAATCGAATTTATATGTTTGTTTATTGTATGGTTTTTTATTGTTTTTGATCGTCGATTATAAGTTTTCATAGTTTGCTATAAAAGATCAAGGTTTTGAGGGTTTTTCAGATGTTGAAGATGATCAGAGGTTGAAGATGATATCAAGGAGTGCGTCTGAAGTATTTAAATGAGTGCGTTTGTTTAAATGATATGTTGTTTTTTGTTTTCTTAGTAAGTGCATCTAATAGCTACATGAGTGCGTTTATTTAAATGATATAGTTTGTTGACTTGTTCGTTAATGAGTGCGTCTGATACATACATTGAGTGCGTCTGTTTTGTATCAGTTTGAATTATTTTATACACGTGCTTTGTACAGATCAATTATTGGAACAAAACAACAACAGTAATTCTCGCCAATGACTTTATTTGTCACCTTGTTATTATTGTGTTGTTTTTGTAGGTGTTGTATTGAGAATTGATTCTCACATCAAAATTCATTCACAGTTTTTTTATTTGTTTTTCAGTAATGGCTTCATCATCTTCATCTGCAAGATCTGAAATAATCAAAAGGATGCCAGAGCAAATTGCAAAAGATTATGCTCTTGAGGGTCGTTTGGCTGATAATCTAAGCAGGATACATGATGGCATGAGTAAGAGAGATGAAATTTCCAAGCTTCTTTTGCGTATGCCTGACTCAAGTCTTCGTGAACTGGCTGTTATGTTCATGATTGATGCAAACAAGGGCGATGTTAATCTTGTCGAACAACTTACAAAATGCATAGTTCTTTTGAGGTGTTCTATTGATTTTAAAATTCAATTTTTAAAGTCTATGTAAACACCACTATCTATTTGTTGTTTTGTTACTACCTGTTTTGTAGTTGCTGTGTTTTTTTAATAAAAGTGTGTTTTGAAATTACATTGTTATAATTCAAAATCAGTTAGTGCGTCCAAATTACAATTAAGTGCGTCCAAATTATTAACAACAATATAGTTTACATTATTAGTGCGTCCAAAGTAAACAGACAAGAAACATGAGTGCGTCTAAACATTTACTGATAGTTATATAGACTAAAGCATAAGTGCGTCCAAATTGTTACTCATTTGAAGATGAGTGCGTCAAAACTAAAAGCTAGACAATACATCAGTAAGTTAGCATTTTAAAAGTATCAAACCAAATGACATAAAAAAACCATTAAAATTGTTTATAAAGCAGTCACTCTCATCTCTAACTTTGCCCTTGCATTATCCAACATTTTTGTTTTTGCTTTGATTGGCTTTTTTGCAAACTTTAGAGCCTCTTCAGTTATTCTTTCCCTGAGTAGGTTGTACGGGGAGAGTACAATCTTTGCCACGTACTTGAACCGCAATGCAATCAACTTGTTCTTTTGATATTCCGATTCAGCTGCAAAACCACAGTTCCACGACTGATACCCTTTGAAGGTTTCGAGGTGTCTCATGGTGAAGATGCCACAGTCTACATGGTTTTTTGCAGTCCTCCATGCCATCTCTCTTCTTATAATAGGACATGTTTTAAGTTTGTCAATCCCCGGTGTTGTAGGACATGTCTTCAGCCACACCCGGTACAAAGTGTGTCTCTACAAACACTTTTATTAAAAACCATTAGGTTATTATTATAATAGTGTGCAACTATATAATAATTACATACCAATATTTCTGGCACGTCTTTATATCGTTCTGATTGGTCCTCTCCCTCTTTAGAGTTGTCAAGCAAGTCTGTTGTCCCATTCTTCACATCAAAAGTCAATACATAGAAGACTTTGCTTTTGTCTTTCTGAAGATATCTTCAAGGTTGCTAATGTAGACATTTTCCCTTTGTGTCCAAGTAACATCGTTTATGGTGGTGGTGAGCTCTTTTATATAGGCGATGGGTGAGGACAAAGGGGCACATATTTGGCAAATGACTCATCCTAGATTGATGCATTGTTTAGGAGCTTAATCATCAATGTGTGTAAGGTTATGTTCAAACAAAATGTGGCATGCATGCCTTCTTGCTTGAGCCGATTGGTGTGATCAAACAAATAAGGGGGGTTGACTTGGTTTAGTAAGTTGTCATAGCTTTGTCTTGGTGCCATTTTTGGTGTATATTAACAACTAATCATAAGCTTGCATCCTTGGTACAATTCGGTTGAATAAGGGAAAAGGGGCATGATCTTTGTGAAAATGATGGTTCCATGTTGTCTCCTCCTAGCCGATAGTTTTCAAGGACGATTAGAGTAGTTCTAGTATTCTAGGAATGTGTTGGGAAGGGTTATCTTTGCTAGTTTGGATAATATTTGGACACACGTTATGAAAGGGACTAGTCATGGAGCAAGGATTGTGCACTTGTGCTTTCTTTAATGTCGTGGGTGTATATGAGATATGGAAGGATTGTGTGCTTGTCCTCTAGTAGTCGATTTATAGGTTGGGAAAACAATGTGGAAGGTTGTCATACCTTGGATTTAGTTCTTGATAGTGACTTGTCTTGGAAGGCTCAATTTGGTGTAAATTAGTTGGTTTTGTCTCTAATGGCATGCATGCAACCATTTGTCTTCATTTGGGTGTGGGTTTAGCCGATTACATTCATGAGGATATGGATTTGATTTAGTCACATGTCTAATACATTCTAGGTAGTGTGTCATGTATAGAACTTGGTTTAGAAAGACGGTTAAGGCCTATAATGGTATAATGTAGGCTTAGCTGTAGTTTTGTCTAACGTTAGAAGGTTCCATTTTGTCTTATGTTGTCACCAATGATTCAAATGTAAGTGTGGTGGTGGAAATGTGTGTACATATATGCCGTGTATGTGTGTGTGTGTGTGTGTGTGTGTATATATATATATATTTTGTCTCTTGTAATACTTATGTATAGATATATTTGTTGTCTAGTCTTTTTCAGCCTATATAATGGATACATACATAAATATACTTGGCCTTGTGTGTAATATTGTTTTTAAATGTTGATCATACACATAAGTATTTGTAAAAATATCGTTTTGGCAAAATAAAATATTATGTGAAAATCCATACACGTGTTTGTTTTTGTTGATCCTTATGATGGTCATGGTGTTCGGCTAGAGTTCATTTTCACATAATCGTTCAAATAATGAGGCGCACCGACACACTTATTCAAAACACACCGTGAAATAAAGACAGTTAGTTGTACGGTCTCGACTAGTGGATTTGGCGGGTGTTACAACTAGAGATAAAAGACAAACAACCCTTGTGTATTAAATCAAATAAAATTGCAAGGGGTTACCCATGACCTCTTGGTCTACTGGTTAAAGGATATTATGGTGTAAAATTGTGAATGTCTTCCATTGATAACGAGAACCCTTTAAATAGGGAATGATACATCCCAAAATTAGGAAACAGATATACATGCCAACTATACACCAAATCAATTACAATAATCAAATAATAATCACAAGATATCAGCCGAATATATCGGCTGATTATATGCATCGCTAAGACACCCCCTTAGTTTGAGCGGGCGGTGGACAGACGCTCAAGCTGGAGCGAAAAGACTGGAACAACTGTCTTAAGATCCCCTTTGTGAAAATATCTGCATATTGCAAAGAGTAGGGTACATGAAGAACACGAATGTGGCCGACTCGAACTTTATCACGAACAAAATGTATGTCAATCTCGGTGTGTTTCGTCCTTTGATGTTGAACTGGATTATTAGAGAGATATACTTGTCACAGTACTCAAGAAGAAGATTGCGTATCCATGTGGCCTCAGCTTTGGCATTTGCAACTCCCCTGTATTCGGCTTCAGTGCTGGATCGTGAGACAGTGGGCTGCCGTTTGGAGGACCAGGAAATCAGATTATCACCTAAGAACACACAATATCCTGAAGTCGATCGATGGGAGTCTGGGCAACCACCCCACTCAGCATCTGAATAGGCCACCAACGAATGAGATGCTGATTTAATGATACGTATACCATAATCAATCCTATACCATAATCAATCGTCCCTTGAATGTAACAGATGATCCTCTTCATGAAAGCAAAATGAGAATCCCGAAGCTCATGCATAAACAAGCAGACCTACTGAACCGCATATGATATGCCGGGCCTCGTAAATGTGAGGTACTGCAAAGCCCTGGCGAGGCTTCGATATAAAGTCGGATCCGAGAATAAAGGACCATCAGTACTGCTTAGTTTGGCTGAGAGGTCTACAGGTGTCGTGCAAGGTTTACATGACGACATTGAAGCCCGAGAAACTATATCCTTAGCATACTGAGCCTGTGAAAGAAAAATACATCGGGAATGTTGAAAGACTTTGATGCACAAGAAATGATGTAAGCGGCCAAAATCCGTCATAGCAAACTCCCGTGACAAAGTAGCAATAATATCCCACAAGAGTTTGTTGTTAGACGCGGTGAGAATTATGTCATCCACGTATAATAACAAATAAATAGTGTTGGATGAATCCTGATTAACAATAAATAAGGAGTTGTCGCAGGCGCTGCTACGAAACCCATGAGAAGTAATATATTTAGCAAAGCGGGTGTACCAGGCCCTTGGTGCTTGCTTGAGCCCATAAAGAGACTTTTTAAGACGACATACAAAATTCGGTGCCCGACGATCATAGAAACCCGGAGGTTGATGCATGAAAAAAGTTTCATTTAGTTCCCCATGTAAAAATGCATTCTTGACATCCAAGTGGTGTATGGGCCATGACCATGAGACTGCAAGTGATAGAACTGTCTGAATGGTAGCCGATTTGACAACCGGACTGAAAGTGTCCTCGCAGTCAATGTCCATTACCTGTTAATTTCCATTAACAACCAACCTGGCCTTATATCGTTCAAGTGATCCATCTGCCTTAAACTTATGACGGAAAAGCCACATACATCTAATAACCGGGCGATGCAGGTCTAGGAACTAGTTCCCACATTTCATTATCCTGTAAAGCGGTAAACTCGGCTTGCATGGCATTTAACCAATTAGGATTGGATAGGGCTTTGGCATAAGTGTTAGGGATGGGTGAGATGGTGGTGGTTGAAAAAGCAGATTGGGTTGTGGACCGAGATTTGGAACGGGTGGTCATGGGATGGGAGTTAGCTGGTGGGGCAATGGAAGTGGCCTGGGGGACCGTTGGGCCGGTTGTGGTAGTTTGGTCAGGTTGGTTTGGGCCTGTTCCTGGGATGGTTGAATGGGCTGTTGGAGGTGGGCCGGTGGTAGTTTGGGCTGCTGGGATAGGGCTGGTTGTTTCTGGTGGGGCTACGAGTGGTCTGGGACGCCTGCTATAAGTGAATGGGTAAGGAGCCGTAATGGAAGGCTTGGGGACAGGTTGTTGAAAGGTAAAGCCTAGAGGGATGCTATCGTCCAAAAAATTATAGGCGGGGTTTGTGGAATGGTGTAAGGGAACACATTCTCGTCAAAGCTCACGTGGCGAGAGATGTGGACTTTGCCCGTTGTTGGGTCAAAACATCTATAGCCACTAAAATCGGGCGGATACCCAAGGAAAATGCATCGGATGGAACGAGCATGTAATTTATGGGGTTGGGTTACTAGGGGAGACTGGTAGTGGCAAGAAAAGTGGCTTGAGGATGTAGTTGCAACTGAGTGAAATGATAAAGGTCTCCAGTGCTGTTATGACGGGATAACAGCTTCCTAGTTTTGAGATCCTTCAAGGAAAATCCAAATGGGTCAAACTCAACAGAAACTTGATTATCACGAGTAAAACATCTAACAGAAATAAGATTTTTAATAACTTGTGGGCTGTAAAGGACATTGGGTAGGACATAGGTTCGGTTTGGTAGGTGGTGAAAACCCGTGCCCGATTCGTGTATTGGTAAAAAATTGCCATTGCCCACCAATACAAATAGGAGTAGAATGTGGGATTAGTAACTTACCTTGCTCATGAGTTACATGAGATTTTGCCCCTGTATCCATGATGTCCGAAGCCCAAGAGGAAGACGGCTGATTCATCTGCATATTGCTGAACGCTGCACTGAGATCCGAAGGGCTGAGTGCATTGTAGACGCCCTGTGGTGAAGGGTTGTAGCCGCTGAACTGCTGTTGCTATGGAAAGCCAGAAAAGTGGGCCTGCTGTTGGGCTGTCGGCTGCTGAATTGGGCTGCTGTTGGGCCGTTGTTGCTGCTGGGTCGAGTATGGGCATGGTGGAGGTGTCCACCAGGCCTTGTTAGGAAACCCGGATTGTGGAGAGTAACCGAACTGCTGCTGCTGTTGTCTGGACCATGGAGAGTAGGTCTGTCGGTTGTTGCTGTCGCGTCCTCTGCCACCGCGGCGATTCCAGGACCCACGGCCCCGGCCTCGACCACGAGAAGAAGAGGAGCTGTTGTCGGAGGGCTGAACCGGCTGGTTACCTTGCAGATTTGGTTGAGCAGATGATGCGGCCAGAACTGTAGAATGAGACCCTTTTTAACTTCTAACCATAAGACTTCATCATTCAGCATACTCACAGCCTGATCCCAATCCACGCCATTCTGATTAATGAGGGCAGCAGTGGTATTATACTCGGCTGGGAGACCCCTGACCAGTTGGAGAACGAGTCTGGACTCGGTGGCAGAAACATCGACATTGGCCAGTTGGTTTGCTAGGTCAGTCAATTTCTGGAAATAATCTTCAACTGATGAACATGCCGATAAAGACAGATTGCAGAACTTGGTTTCTAGTGATGCAGCACGTGCCTTCTTGTTGCTGAGGTAAATTTTCTCGAGTTTGGACCACACAGCATGAGCCGTAGCAACGCTGCCGTCCATGACTCGTTTAAGAAGGTCATCAGAGAATGTGCTGAATATCCATTGAAGGACAAGAGCATCGATTTCTTTCCAGGATTCAGATTCAGCCGAAGATGATGCTGGAGGGGCGGTACCATCAATATGATCCATCACCTTGTAGGCGACGACATGTAAGCGGAACAACCTGATCCATTGAGAATACGTGACATTGGTACCGTCTAGGGTTCGGATCTTACTCTGAATATTTGTTACAGAGTATGTAGCGTGTAACGATTGGGGGATTTTGGGGGCTGTTCAAAAGATTCTTTAGTCATCTTGAAGACTATAGTTGGATGAATCCGATAAGAAAAGAAGAAAAGAAGGGCGGCAGAAGGTAAAGGAAGGAGAAGGTAATTCGAATTGCTTTGATACCATAAAGGATATTATGGTGTAAAATTGTGAATGTCTTCCATTGATAATGAGAACCCTTTAAATAGGGAATGATACATCCGAAAATTAGGAAACAGATATACATACCAACTATACACCAAATCAATTACAATAATCAAATAATAAGCACAAGATATCAGCCGAATATATCGGCTGATTATATGCATCGCTAAGACTGGTATGGTGTCTCCCCTTACAAATGTGAGGTTGTGGGTTCAAATCCTTGCAAATGCAAGGTTGGGTGGAAATAAGGTGTCGTTCAAAAAAATTTGTAAGGGGTTTTTACGAAGATAAATTTTCAAGTTGTTTTCTAACTAGTATTTGGCCCGCGGGCGTTGCCCCGCGGACACGTATATAACCCGGTAAGAATAAATATGACTCTGGAAAAAACGCTATTCGTAGGACTTGAACCCGCGACCACGTGATTAAAAGGTAGGCGCTTTACCAACCGCGCTAGAATGATTTTTACGTAATAATGTAAGAAAAACGATAACGGGCATACGATTCGTACACAACTCAAAAAAAATTAGCTGTCAAGTTTAAACCCAAAAGCCAACCATGAGTAGTTGAACCATGTGAATGTGGGCAAGGATAAATGAACTATCCACATGCATCCATAATGATTCATATGATAATCCTTTTTCTATCTCTCACCAAAGTCAAAGTAGCCTACGTACTCCACATACAGTACTTCCCCCCTAACTGCACGTACACCTACATCCACTTTTAATTTTAAACACAGATTTCGAACCTCTTCCCAAGACTCCACCTCCTACCTCCACTCTCTCTATCTCCCTAAAAAGAACATTCGTTGCAGGAAGCTGGTTGCAGCCACATGCAGTAACCCAGATCCACATCCGCCGCCTACGTCACCACCATGTAACCACCCCCATTTACACCCAGCTATGAATCACCTCTTACCACCGATGCCTGAAGTGGACAAACCACAGCGTCTTGACGCTACTGGCGTTGTTGTCACTGTCTTAATTTTGAGGCAGATTATGAAATTTCTTATTGATAATGTGCAGCATGGTTTGATGATGGTATCGCCGGGAAAGTGATGATAGAGGTGGTGGCCGGCTTCTTTAAGTGCCCTTCAAGCGGCGGCGATCTTCTGTGGTGGCTGCGATACTTGCCGTCAACCACAAACAATAGATCGAGCAGCGGTGTGAGGATTCAAACACCATGCAGAAGCGATGGGTAGGTTTTCATGGTGGTGTTCAGCGGTGATAAGCCGATCTATCGGCCTCTGTGGTAGCACTCAACATTCCGACGACAAAGAAAATTAGATCTAGGGTTTATGTGGCAGAGAAAGGGGCTACGATGAGTCGATTACTTACGGATTGCTCCACAGTTTACAGACGCACTTCTCTTTCTCTCTATTGCAAGCAAAAAACTGAAAATAAAAGAGAAATTGTTAGCCCATGAGGTTACGACGCGTGGACCAACGAAAACAATTCACTGTGTTGTTGATTTGACATTTTGCTACAGTATATCTCCCTCACAACCGATTCTTGTAATTGTATCTTTATATAATTTTTAGACCTTAGGTGAAGGTCTCTATAAAAGTATGACCTTTTACTGACAAAGTTATACGCATGTGATCACTTTCTCGATTACCAAAGTTGTTTTTACTTTGAAAGAATTCGAGCATGTTTGGCTCTCCTTATTTCCACCTCCTTATAACTTATTACTTTTCCAAAAAGTTAATAAGTTAAAAAAATGTTTGGCAAATGATAAGGACTTAATGTTTTAACTTTTCAATTGTCTATAATAAGTTGTTTTGGAAAAGTAAGGATTGTGTGACCTTTTGAATCTCCTTATAACTTATTGATGGATATTGACCTACATGCCTTCCTTATATCCGTATACATACCCTCCTTATATCATTTTTAGTCATTTATTTGAATATATTTGAATAAGTTAAACCAAGGGTCAAGTTGTGCAATTTCAAGATATCTTGTATTTCCAACCGAACATAAGCATCAGGTGTGATAGCTAATTTACTCATAAATGATCAGTTTAGATGTATTTGTTATCCAACTGATGAACACGTTAAACAATCATCTTGTTCCCGATGAACTTACCTATAACCCTATCTCCCATTTTTATATCATGCAACTTTCAAATCCTTGGCTTCCATTAATAACCATGATAAAAGGTAAAAATTGATTTATAAATCAGTATCTAAATTTTTAGGAGTTAGTTTTAATGAATCGAACGTAGTCTTGTATAGAACGAATGCGATGAACTGGGTTCGGTATCATTATCTTAAATAACCGAAAGGAGTAGGGCAAAACATATGGGATAGTGCTACTAAACTGCGCGACGACTGCGTTAAGACAAGAGTTTTTGGCAGAGTGGTTTTGGTGGTTGAAACAATACAACAATCGCGTATTATGGTGCAATGGCTAGTGGTATTGGGTCTCGATTCCGGCGTACAGAGCCAGAGCTCTTTGCACCTACATTTAGTCCCAATATTTTATTTACTAAATAGGAAAATATGATTTTACTTACAATCTCTCTCTCTCTCTCTCTCTCTCTCTCTCTCTCTATATATATATATATATATATATATATATATATAAATTCAGTCATAATTTGTATTTAGTAAATACAGTGGCGGACACAGGATTTGTTTTCATGGGGTGCGGAATCTCTAAGCCACTGGGTCATTTATCGATCAGGTGGCTCGAGTCGGGTCTGGTCTGGTCGACTCGTACGCCAAAAATAATAATAATAAAATTATATTACCAACAAAATGAAACCAAAAGCCAAAATTAATTTAAATGTCGTTACATATGCATAACAAAATTTTAAAATCTAAAGTTGTGGATACATCTAGGCTAATCGTGTAACATTGTGAATTTTTCCTAAATAAATCTTGAATTCAGAAAATATTTCGACGCTCACCCATCATCATTTATTGTACTATATTAAAACTTATTTCAACAAATTTTAGACATATCAAAGTTTATTTATAAACACCAATAATGTCTCTTATATCCATGCAGCTTCCAACAATGTATTCTCCTTTATAAATAGGAGTGTTTTTGTTAACGAAAAAAGAGGAATGAAAAATATGAAAGACAAGCTTAGGTTTTGATCTTCTTCTCTTAATATTCTTGGAAGTTTTTTTATAGGTTTTTCTTATTAAAACCTATACTATCACAAAGTCTAACCCACTGAAGCCAGTGGCGATTTCAGAATTTTTTTACGGGGGCACATATTGGTTGGGTTAAAAAGGCGGGTCAAAACAAATCGGGTGAAAATAGGTCGGGTATACCAATTCATATTGACTCCTTAATGATATATGATATTGTAAAACTGTTCATATTTCGAGCGATTTTCGCTTAATAATCTATGAGAGAGGCTATTGTACAAAGCCTCCTTAAAATACAAAGTGTAAGAAGCCATCCTGACCATCCATCTGCTTTTTAATCAAGATCATCGTACATTAATTACAATCACGTGTTTTTAATGGCAGTTAACAAGAGGAGGGCAAATTAGACAAATTGCCACTATAATAATTTGATTTTTTTAGTAAGAGCGCCCAAATCATCTCATTTATGGACGGTTACATAATCAAACACTATAATCGTGGAATTCACACACATAAAACACACACAAAATCAATCTCTCTGTAACAAAAAAAACAGAGCATTCCATCAACGAAGAAATAACAATCGATCAAAGCAGGATTATGGCTCCAAAACGCAAATCAAGTAAGTAAATGTTCATATTGTTATTTTCATTTTGATCGTATGCGAAAATAAATTAAACAATTGTGCCAGTTAATTCTAAAACCCTAAAAAAATGAACCAGGTGAAGGAAGAGAACGAAGAAGCAAACTGAATCATGACAGGCCTTCGAAGAGAACTAATACAGGTATGGTTTAGATCTGTTTTATGAAATTAGTAAAGGCGTTTTTGATGTTTTGAATGATGAACATCACAATTTAATGATTTTTTTTTGATGAAATTAGTAAATGCGTTTTAGATGTTTTGATGAAAGTTGTAAAGGCGTTTTAATGATTATAATGATTAATAAGAATTTGTAAGTGCGTTTGTGGTAAATAATAAAGGCGTTTTATTGATTTTAATGATGAATGAGATGATTTGTTTATAATAAATCTGTTTATAAAAATCAGTGTAAAATATAGTAAAACGCATGCATAATGAGTAAAACGCATGTTATGTTTTCTGCAGGTTTGGATGAAAAAATGGACAAAAACATTAAGAAGTATCTACATATACAGGGGGAATGGATGAAATGGTTTGCTCATTAGAAGTTAGGTCATCAGTGGTTTGCTCGTCAAGAAAAAGTAAAACGCATGTGAATCAATGTTCAAAAAAGTAAAACGCATTTGTAAACCCATAAAACACATGTGCATCAATGTTCATCAGTAGTTTGCTCATCAGAAGTTAGGCCATCAGTGGTTTGATTCAGCAGTAGTTATTAACTTCTTCTTCAGTAGTTACAAACACTTCATCAGAAGTTATCAATCAACAGTAATCAGTAGTTTCATTAATCAGATAAAACGCATTTGTTTATCCATAAAACGCATTTGGTAATACTTAAAACGCATGTATTTATTTTTTGACAGTGTGTAAATGTCGAAGATGCTACATCAAACATACTTGATGAGTATGTTGCTCGGGACAATGTTATTGATGAAATTGTTGGAGACAATACATCAAATAGGGTTGACGAGAATGTTGCAGGGGATACATCAAGGTTGGTAAAGATGATGGAAAATGTTTACACGAAGGTGCTAAAGTGAGTAGATAATATGAGCTGAAAGTTTTAAGATTGATAAGTTTGTTAATTTTGCATCTCTACATTGTTGAATGTTACAGTGTTAGACCTGAATGTCTCTTTTGGTATTAAAAATGCATGTTTCATTTGATGTTTTGTATGAATCATAAATACCACTGTCTACCAAAGGTCTGAAGATACAAGGTCTGTTGGAGTCAACAACACTTAGGCTCCAACAGATGATTCAAGCAAACATAGTTTATTCCATCAGCTGTTACATATTAGAGGTTTAGTCATCAGAGTTTTCAATGTATGTAAAAGCTTGAAAAAGCTTTTGTTTTGATGTGGAATGAAATATATATGGATAATGTATGTAAAAGCTTGAAAAAGCTTTTGTTTTTATGTGAAATGAAATATATATGTGATGTATTAGTAAAACACATTCGATATGATCATAAAACGCATTCGTAAAAAACAGAGTTTCAAATGTTCAGTTATAGTAAAACACATTCAAGGAAACATAAAATGCACTTTAGAAAACAGTAGAAGATATGCAAACTATTCAGTATATACCAAAACGCATGCATAAAAACATAAAACGCATTTACTGGAAAAAAAATCACTCATCAACAACTTGTTCTTCATCTGCCTTGTGTTCATTTCCATGGTTTTCAGCACTTTCAACTTCTTTGTTTTCATCTTGTAACAATGTATTTTTCATCTCATTTTCATCTTCATTGCATCTTCTGGTTTCAATGAAGATGCAACAGCAGGTTTGTATATTGGAGTTTGATCATCAACGGGAACATCTTTCTTAGAAAGATCTGTCATAAAACACAAAACATACAACTATAAAATCTAATTTTAATGACAAAATGACATGTTCATACTATAAAAAGGCACATAATAGTAAGCATTCACATGCACATGTAAGGATTTATCTAACAAATCTCAAAACGCATGTTAAAACATCATAAAACACATTTGAATAAAAACAAATTCTATAAAACCAAGCAGTTGCCTCAAAACGCATGTTAAACATAATAAAACGCATTTGAACAAAAATCATTTCTATAAATCCAAGCAGTTACCTCAAAACGCATGTTAAACATAATAAAACACATGTTAAACCAAGCAGTTACCTCAAAACTCTGTTCATCTCTGTTTTTTGTGATCTGCTAATATAAATCAAAATAGTATAAACTAACCTTCAAAATTCAGACTATGAGCATTGACAACATCATCTTCTTCTCCGATTAAGATTTCAGGTTCGTTGTTTAGGTCTGATAAACAATTAAAAATCAAAATAAGATTACGATTATGTGAAATTAAAAAACAGAGTAACCTACCAAACATGATGATGAACTCTACAATTGAGTATGATTCTGGTAAACTTTTGATCGACAGATACAAGGTGATGAGAATTTTTTAATAAGGTAAGAATTGATGATGAAAATCGTGAAAACAGGGATTGTGAAAATCATAATTATGAATGTGATTAATTGATCGATGCAAATGTCTATAATACCCCTCTCATATATGAAAATCAGTTTTTTTTGTTTTAAAAGACATCTTACACGTGGCATATTATTGTGGCTTCATACACTTTGTAGGTTAAGGGACTTTGTACCCAATACTTTCTCATAATCTATTTCGTCAGTTATGAAACATATTCATGGATTAATTTTTTAAAAGACAAAGAGCTTGTAAAAAACAATCTCAAAGTTCTTAATTAAATAATATATAATAGTTGAGCATTATAGTCAATAATTAAAATGAAAACTAAAAAAAACACTAGTGAGTTGTACATATATATAGTTGAAGAGTACAACTGTACAAGCACTAGTCTACAATCCTATTTAAAAAAGCTAGTATCTTCTTGTAGCCTTATTTATTAACAATATTAAAAGGACAAGTCATCTTCTTCACCTCCAAAACACAAAACACCACCATAGTTACAGGCTAACAAGCACCACCATATATACACACATAGCAGCGTAAAAGTCATCTTCTTCACCTCCAAAACACAAAACACCACCATAGTTACATGCTAACAGGCACCACCATATATACACACAAAACATTGGTTTCAAAAGTCTAAGGGGTGCGATTGAAATTTTTCAAGGGGTGCGGACGGGATTAACGCGCGTATATAACACTAAAAATTTTCTTTTCAAGGGGGCGCCCCCCCTTTCGGGTGGCCTGGGTCCGCCCCTGTTCATAATGAATTAAAATAACACTCTAATGTTGGTTACGATGACCATGAATTTTATAAATCTTATGATCGTTTCCGTTAGCAACTACAACTTATAACGATTCCCCACAAGATAACTTCCAAAATTACAAAAACTTTAGTCTCTGGAACTATTGAAACAAAACCAAAAAACATATTTCTTATATTCGAATAAGAGGGTTTGATATAGTTATCTTAGCAGCCAAACATGTCGGATCGGAAATTAATGATTTGGAGCTCAAATGATAAGACATAAATGAATCAAAGTGAACAACAACAAGGTTCACAATTGCGTACGGTGGCTGCGTATGTAGCCATATCATTTTAACAAGATACAAAACCGAGTCCGGAAGAAAGGAATGGGTGGATTAGTTGTGCCTGTTCGCGAATCGAAATCTTTATCTGTGACGACAAATCTAAGCTCGGCGGTCACAGAACTTAGTGCGGTGAATGTTTACAGATGAGATGGTGGCGCGACGGAAGGAAGAGAAGGTGTGGTGTAGCAGTGGTGACGGAATCAGAAGCAACGAACAAGGAAACAAGATTGGTTGCTATGGTGGTGTTCTTTCGAGGGTTTGATATGCCGGAATACGACTGGAAAACAGACAGAGCCGAGAGGAGTTTTTGTGAGTGTATGGGTCTCGTTTAGATTATAAACACCATTCATGATTTAAAAGGTTACTAATTTAATGATAATCAGTTGAATCATTGATTGTGATTAAAATGTTGTCAGTTACGAAATTGCTTTATACTTTATAGCAACTACGGTTCCTTCAGAATTTCAGGAAGGTCACGAGGAGGATGAAGTGTCAATGTGTTAGATGATGATTCAATTGCAATTATGTAATGATTGTTTCATCTTGCCTGTTACAAAAGAAAAAGAAAATGGAAGGAAGAGCCACATTCAAGTTTCAGGAAGTAGTAGAGTGCTTCAACCTTATTAGGATTTTCATTTAGCCCCCTAGACTAACAATTAAATTAAGTGTTGTACCATAAGCATAAAGGATTTTCAAAAAGACAAATATGCTCTAAAACTAAGTTAATTAAGTGTTGTACCATAAGCATAAATGATTGTAATTACTTAAATTTTACAGGTATGATTCCCTCATTATTTATAATATAGTATAGAAGTATAGATATGTAGATTAAGACTTTTAAATTAAGATTTTGTTGCATGTTGATGACTCTTTAAAACGCTGGTCATCCACTTTACGACGAATAATGTTGATGTTCATAGTAATTTGTTCATCTATGTTAATAGTAACTTTTTCACCTATGTTAACAGGAAAGAACTCAACAATGTCTCCATTTTTTATCTCATAATCTGAGATAAGATTGAAGAATTCTGTGAAAACATATTCATTTTTTTCCTTATGAAACTTTACTTTTGTAGGCATTTCCTTGTCCAAGTTGACCAAATCAACATCAAGCTTATACTTTTTATCGTGATCCAATCTTCTTCGCAAAAGCTTATTCATATGCGTTATTAAATGTTCATGAACGCTATCGTGCGGCAAACCAATGGTTCCATTATCCTTTTTTGTGAGCTCAAGGGCATGGATAGTCTTGACGATCTTCCTTGTAGAATCAACATATTTTTCTTTTGAACAACTCTCAGAATCCATGTATGGCTATATGGTATATGTGGATTAATTGAATAGTTGTGTATATACTATATAGGAAGATGGTAACCAATTGCATGTACAAGTATATTTTGTATTTATTGTTGTTGATTATCAAACGTTAAATGATAATACTTTTTGTTTATTATGACACTGAAAAATATATCTTTTTATTAAAATGTAATGAAGGTTTGATATTTCTAGTAATATCCTATATATTTATTTGTGTAGCTCCATGAATAGTGCCATCTCTGCTTTTGAAGACCTTATTTATATTGGTTGGTTTGAATATGCTACCAATAAACGTTCCGGTACAGATGGTGTGGTTGTTGTGTTAGCTGATATGCCCGGGTTCAAGGCTTGCAAAAGGCCCGAATTTTGGGGTTTTTAAAAAAACCTTTTTTGCTAATAATTTTTTTTAACCACCCAGGTGGTTACTTTTTCAACCCTCCAAAAAGTTTACCCAAACACCCTCTAATTAGAGCGCACCACCTCTTTTTTAATGTTTTAAAAACTCATAAGTAGAAGCTAAAAGTCACTTTCCCAAACACTTTATTAACTTATCAACTTTTTGAAAAAGTAATAAGTTATAAGGAGGTGGAAATAAGGAGAGCCAAACATGCTCTTAGATAATTATGGCGGTGCTTCCCTCAGATTGGCCTGTTTGACGGTCGTTTGTTCATCACCTAATCTAGGACACGCCAATGATATTGTATCCTAATGGTTGCAATGGAGGTGGGAAGGTTTACCCACTTTGTGGGGTTCCTGCCCTGAGAGGTCACATGTTCGAATCCCACTCGGAGGTGGGTTATTCTGAAATGAGGGAACTAAGGATGGTCTCTAGTAACGGATAGGATGGTGGTGGGAACCGATGATGATGACGTTTCAGTGACAATGACGTTTCTGGCCAGTAACCGCAACTGTCGCGGGGCGTCTCCGCTGTTACTGGCCGCTTACTTGCTTACGTTCGCGGTGAAGCAAGCCCCGATAACGTAAAGTTCCGCAATCTCTATTTCTCTCTCTTACAAAAGTTTTATATCTGTTCCTATATTTTCAATTTGTTTATTTATGTGTTGTGTGTGATTATGATGTGAGGGTTGGCACTTGGGTATTGTATCTATTTAAACCCTAATTGTTCAGTTGATTTCTTGATTTCTGTCTAATTGATGAACTGATGTAAAGGAACATCCTTTACTATTTAGGGAATGGGTTCATATGAGAACCCCCTTGAGTTATGAGAACTTAAGAACCCCCTTAGACCAATAACATAGTGACACATATACCACTTATCATTATAATATAAAAGGGCATGATGGTAATTTAACCCCACCCCACACCTGTCAACAACTTTTAATACTGTTTTTTTTAAATAAACACACACACTCATCTCTCACACACACTCCTTTCTCTCTCTCGATAGATGGTGAGGGTGGGTTTTTGGAGCTGAATGGTGGTGGTATGGGGGGGGGGGGGGGTTCGATGGTGGGTTATTTGGGGCGATGGTCGCCGTGAAACAGATCTAGCGGTGGTTCGATGGTGGTTATTGGGTGGTGGAGATGGTGGTGTTAGGGGGATACGAATGGCGGTGGAGATGGCAGATCTGAAACAGATCTGGGAGAAGATGTGGGAGGCAGAGGGGTGGTTGTTGGTGGGGGGTAGGGGGCGGAGGGGAGGGGTGAACGGTGGCGGAGACGGTGGTGGCGGGTTTCCGGTGGTGATGGTGGTTCGATGATGACGACAGGGGGAAGAGAGGTCCGACGGGTGAGGGTGGTTTTCCGATCAGGTATCCCTGAGTTTTCTTGATTTTAACTACTTGAGTCCAACATTTTCATTTTTAACATTCTGAGTGCTAGTGTTTTAAGTTTGTTATGGTTTGAGTCCAATTTTCTAACTCTGTTAGATTTTTTCTGTTAATATTTATGAAATGACCAAAATACCCCTACCATTAAAAATAAATAATTATTAAACACACAGATCTCAACTCTCTCTCTCACTTCTCTCTCTCTTCTCTCTCTCTCTAAGTACCAAATCCGCCACCACCATACATCTTCAGCAACCACCAGCACCACCATACATCTTCACCGATGGTTGAACCACCATCAACACAACCACCACTCGACATCACCCGAACCCAAATGACCAGACCTGACCCAGACCCAACGACCAGACCTGACCCAGACCCAACGACCAGACCTAACCCAGACCCAGACCCAACGACCAGACCTAACCCAGACCCAGACCCAACGACCAGACCTGACCAGACCCTATTTGGGTCATCTCCACCGCCCTTTGTTCATCTCCGTCGTCTTCGTGAGCATGATTCGCCGGAGAAGAAAGGTCGGCCGTCTGTTCATCTCCATCGCTCGTCTGTTCTCTCTCTCTCTGTGGATCTGTAAATCTCTAGTGCAGATATGTAGGGGTGGGTGGTGGGGGTGAGGCGGTGGTGGAAGTGCAGGGGGGTTGCCGGCTGGAGATTGATGGTGGTTACGAGGGGGTTGCCTCTGTTCATCTCCGTATGTGTGTGTGTTTGTTGTACGGTGGTGGAGATGCGGTGGTGGTCAACCGGCGGTGGTCAGGCGGAGTGGGGTGGTCGTGGGTGTGCGGGTGTGTGAGAGAGAGAGAGAGAGGTGTGTGTGCAGGTGTTTGTGTGTGTATTTATTTATATATTATTAAAACTTATGCATTAAAGACTTGTTCCTTATACATTACGCATTAGAAAGTTGTACCTATGTGTTAAATGACTGAAATACCCCTATACTTAACAGACTTGATTAACGTCGTTACAAAATTGGACTCAAAGGGTTACAAAATTAAAACACTAGGAGTCAGAATGTTAAAAATCAAAATGTTGGACTCAAGTAGTTAAAATCAATAAAACACAGGGACTCAAAAAGGAATTTACTCTTATTATTATTGTGGTGGTTTCGTGGCTGTGAACAGAAGGTGGTTCGTGGTGGGGTGAACGGTGGTGGTTTCTTTGGTGGGGTAGGGGACGGTGCTGAAGGTGGTTGTGACGGTGATGACGGTGACGAACGGTGGTGAACGATGCTGAAGGTGGCTGTGATGGTGGCTGTGGCGGAGGACGGCGACAACAGGTGGTTCGTGGTGGGGGTGGAGGCGGAGGAACAAATCTGAACAGGTTTTTTGTTTTTTTATTTATTATTATTATTTGTTATTATTATTGTTATGTTTTGTTGAAGATGATGACGTGATTGTTGATGATGATGAAATTTTTTTGCAGATGAAGGTTTTGTGGGGTTTTTTTTTGTAAGGTAAATAAAACAATAGTGTAAAACCTTTTGATTTATGTTTAGTATGAATTTTATAAATGTTGGTTTGTGTTTTACACTGACGTAATACCATTTTTGTTTTGATGTTTTTGTGAGCATTTACGGTGGTGTAATACAATCTTATGGATGGTACTATGTATTTTTTACACAATGTATAGATGTTTGTTTTGGTATGGTAGTTTACACTGGTGTAATACGAATGTATAGATGTTTGTTTTCATTTTTAGACTAGTGTTTTTTGTGTAGTAGGTTGTGTATGGTAGATTTACACTCGTGTAAATAATTACACCAGTGTAAATCATGGCAGAATTACACTGGAGTAAATAATTACACCACTGGAGTAAATAATTACACCAGTGTAAATTATCCCCATCAGATTTATGTTATGATTATTTTTTTAAAAAGTAAAGGAATAAAAAAATTAAATTTAGTAAAAAAATAATATATTTAAATAATTGAATAAGAAATTAATATAGTATTATAATATTTTCTTTCTCTCTCCATGGTGTTTTTACATAAACACCCCTAATTATACTTAATTATATTAAATTAACATGTCAAGACAAAAGGCTTAACATGTGCAGACAAAAATCTTAAGATGTAATCTCAACCATTGGATTGAGAAGATCAATGGCTTAAATTAGTTTTTATGGTTCTCGCAACTCAAGTGAGTTTTCAAAATAACCCAACCCTACTATTTAGAAAGGCTAAAATTTGAATTTGTCAGTTTTTGAAAAATTAAAAATAGCCCATTTCCAGGTTAGCTTCCTTGTAATTTAGATTAATTGTCCTGACCAAATTTCACTTGTAAGCTTTTAACTACCACAAAATATAAATGATTAAAAAAAATAGTAAAACTTGATTATATATGCATTCGCCATGAAAATGTAGGCAAATGTGCTCATACCACGAATAAATTATGATATACACAGTTTATAATTTTCAATCACAGCTTCTTTGCCTATTAGCTTGAATGTTAATTTTCCTTTTTTTAAGATTTTCAACTCAACTAATCCTTTCCTTTTTTAATTTTTCAAAAAATATTGATACTTTCTAGAATAACGATGCGAACGAGCAACGAAACAGTAGCAGTGGAGAGAGGAGAATCCGTAATATTAACTTTCTGAATTTATTCATGCAATTTGTTATACTGCATTGTTGAAGTTTTGGTTGTTGTCGTCGGGTTACGAGTTATACTTTTGTTAGTTTCTTTTAATTTATCTCTGTAACCATAATGTTACTTGTTGTGGTAACATTCGAGTTGCGCTTTCGTTCTTTTGTTTATATGACAGAAAGTTGTAGATGCTGAAGAGACGATGATGCTTCAATTTCTAACAACACTGCTGCCATCGACGATGGTTGATGGTGGTTGAGATAGAGAATTAGAGAGATTTGATGAAGCATGCCAGTGTAATTAAACTAAAATGCTAGACAAGTATGACGCTAATGCAAGCGTTGATCAAGTATTTAGTTTTCATCGTTCTTGATCACGTTTATTAATTTCACTATAGCAATTGTATTGATTTTGGGTTTGCAAAATATGACTGCCTCAGTGTCACTATCTATATGTTGTTCTTTTTCCAATTTAATATTATGTATTATAATTAAATTTTATTAACTTCTTTTTTCTATTATAACTTTTATGATACAATCTAGCATGATTGCACAATTGATTGCCTTTGTATGTAATCGATTTGGCATTTGAAGCATGGATCCTTATGAGTCCTTATATTCAGAGTTAGAAGTACTAAGAGGTCTCAGTTCGAAAAACAGGATATCAAAAACCCCTCAGAGGTAGGAGTGAGCATAAGAACATTCACATCCCCTCCACCATTTTATACTCTATAATATAACACAAAATCATACTTTTCAAAATTTATCTCTCATTTAAAAAAAAAAAACCTTCTACATCCCATCTACCATATCTACCTTTATCTTACTCACAAACACTTATTTTATTATATTCCTCGTTAAAATACACTCACAATAATTTGATGGGGGTGAATAGTAGTTTTTTATATATAAAAAGCTAGAAGATGTATTTGTTAAAATATAAAGATGGGGTATAAAATGCTGGATGGGATGTATGGTGTTTTTAGTAAGTTTTTTTTTTTAAAATTTTAGAGATGGGGGAGGTTTGATGGAGGAGATGTGAATGCTTCAAGACTGACCATAAGAAGTTAAGAACCATAACTGAAAAACCTAACATAACAAAACTGACTCTAATTTACTTGTTACATTGAGTTCTCAAATTAACGCTCCCTATAGACACACGGCACATATGTCTGTGTATACATGTGTTTTGTGATCTTGTTGACATGGCTTCGTAAGAAACTAATATACTTTCATAGTTAAAGTTAAGGTGGATGAGATATTGATTTAAGCAAAAACGAGGCAATAAGAAGATAGGGTTAAGTTTGTTTGCATTGTTGGGTGAACAATAATATTATGTAGTCCCGGATCAAAAACAATTATTGAATGGGGTATTCAACTCCAGGTATGAATGGAAAACAACATTATTGGTTTTATTTCCTATTTTTTATGAAGAGAATTAATCTTTTTATCGAAGGATCAGAAAAAAAAGGGTCTGAATTACTTCTGAATAAATTCAGAAATCACAGATGAAAAAATAGCAATGAAAAAATGGCAAAAAAGAAAGCGTATCCGTCTACCAAAACGATGGAAAATGTTCCTCATATCAAATTATTGACTCTAGAGATATAGTAATATGGAGAAGACAAAATTGTTTCAAGCACCGACAAAACCGGAGGCGCCCCATGGATGCTCTTGTTATTCCCAATAAGACGGCTTTTTTCTCTCGAATATCCAACTGCCCAACCTTGGGTTTTGTTTTCCTTGTGGTGAAGATAGTCACTTCCATGTATCGAGCAATGAGAACATGTATGAATCTTGCCTGGAAATGAACCTTCTTAACCCATTATTCCTTCGCTAAAACAACCCAGGATTCCAAATACATGGTGAAGTCCGTTACAAGTGTCTTTATTATTCTTTTAGATTTAGATTATGCAAGTTAGAAACTCATCATCATCATACTCAGTTAACCCCACCTATAGCAAAGCTAAAGTAGGGTCTGAGGAGGGTAAGATGTAGACAGCCTTACCTCTACCCCTAAGAATAGAGAGGCTACTTCCAGTGAGACCCCCGGCTCGATGTGGTTTGGTATCAAGCCTTGGACATAAGGCACAGAACACTTAGCAATCGGGACAAACCCGATCGGTGCATGTACCCTTTTGTCTTTTGGCTATCAACGCCACCACATGATGCATGATTAACCGTCCGTTGTTTTTACCGTTATTTTCACGAAATTAGTAAAATAACGTTAAAACTAGTGCAACTTTACTTTTGCCCCTGAGGGCCACACATATATACATTATATGCGCACGCATATATACGTTAGTGGGGCGTAATGCAAGTTAGAAACCAAAGATGGTAATTTAACCCTTTTGTTGTGAATGGGTCACTTTAGTTTGTGTTTGATCTCAATTGGGTCAAACTTTTTGCTTTCTTAAAATAATAGAAGTTTAAAATACTACAGTATAAAAATCCTACTGTGTTGAAGCTGCAAAAGTATAAACGTCGTTTGTCCGAAATTAAATCAACAGCTAATTCAAAACGTGAGGTGCTAAATGCACCTAAATTTTCTACTAATGGATCCCTTTCACACCAAAGTTTGGTAGGCATAACAAGTTTGCATAATACTCCAACACATCCAGCACCACCACAAGGTATGTTCTGTCATTTTGTTTTCTTCATTTTCATGTTCTGTTATCATGTCATTTTTGTATGATAATGTGGAAACATATTTATGTTTTTTGTGATTGAAAAGTTCATCGATGCTGATGTTACATGGACGCAACCAGGATCTTGTGAATCGCATGTATTATGTGTGCGTCTTCTTGTACTCCTCTCTATACAGTTGGAAAATTGTATGGGTTGGGTAAAAGCTGTATACACGGGTTCAGGTCAAGGCATGTAATTTTCTCGTATTGGTAGGGATGGATTAACTTGTACTCAAGGCCTGAAACACTTATTCTTTCAAATAGAGATATGAGTCAAGTTACCTCCTTACTTAGAGGGTGTTTGGGATTGCGTTTTGAATCTGATTTTTAGATTATTGCGTTTTGAAAACGCAGATAATCAGTTTTTAGTGTTTGTGATTGCGTTTTGAAAACGCAGATAATCAGTTTTTTTGGCTACCAAAACGCAATAATCTATACGCAGCTCCACCCCTGCTTTTTCAAAACGCATAATCTGTTTTGAATAAACAATCCCAAACACCGCCTAAGTTACTTCTACTTTTCTTTTAAATATGGGAATAATAGCAGGGTTAAAGTATCAATAAATGTTAACTTTAAAATTTAAATATTAGTTTGGTTCGAAAGTTGATTGGCTGAATTCTCTATGATTCCATCATTGTGTACGGTGGGCAGTGGGCACATACCCACCCTCCAATACAAGTAAATCCGTCACTGGTTCACCCTAAGGTGATGGTGAACTTTAGTCCCATATTGTGATGATTTTGAAATCTTTTCTACTAGGTAATCTAGTATCCTTATGCATGAAGATAATCAATTCGGTTGTTGTGGTCGGACTCTATTATGGATTTCTGACCTGCTACTTAGCCGCGAGCCTTAAGCATTGTACAAGGACATGCTGTAGGAGTAACCCATTACCTTCTGGGTGGAATTGCCACAACATGGGCGTTATTCTTAGCAAAAATTATTGCAGTAGGATAATAGCTAGAAGTGAGTTCCTAGAGTGTATTCAAGTTAGTAGTTCTAAAAAACAAGTAAAACCAAAGAAACCCAAGCAAATGATGTTGTGGTAATGGGAAGAATGAACCGGAAGAAATTGGCTAAGGCTTTCACCTAATAAATTTGTAAGACCCAACCCATTTTAAAACAATTAACTAACGACTAATTTAGTTTTGCTCCTAGTTTAGCGTAATTTTTTTGTTCTTAAACCATATTTACACGTTTGGATCCTAGGAAGATCCGCCCATGTTATTTATAATTCAAGATCTCTAATAGTGATCTTGGTCTCGAGTGTCTTCGGTTTCATGCTTGGTCCTCTTCGCGTCCGGTTCTGCTCCTTAGACATGCCTACCACAAATACACACGATAAACGATTAGTATTTGGAATTAACGGGTCAACCCATTGCAAAACAAACAAATATTTTGGGGTTAAAACCTGCTGTAAGCTACGGTTCAACGCCAGCTACGGTCGTTGAACCGTAGCTTACGGTTCATTCATTCGGCCCTAAACACATATGGGAACTGTAGCTTACAGCTCCAAACCGTAAGCTACGACCTGGGGATGCTGTATGCTCAGATTTGCCTGCATAAACGATCTCAATTTCATTGGTATTTACCCAACCTTTGGCTGCACTTTTCTTAGGTTCTCGACCATCCCCAAGGGTCGGGGACTCGTTTAACATTGCTATAACATGTTCTAAGGGTACCAAGTCTCATGCTTGGGTACCCTTTCGGTTCTTTAAACATTTATGCCATTTTTTTACCCATTTGACCCATTAAGGGTTTTAATTTAGTATGCATATAAGTAAACCAACCTTCTTGCTGTCAACAACTTTTACTAGCAAAACAATCGCAAGAACCACATCAGACATTTTTAGAAAAATCTATAAAAATTACCAAAGATCCTTTATGTTGTAAGACAATTTCTGACCGAATTTCGTGTCGAAACGCAATGGTTAAGACCTCGAAACAGCCTCTAAAAGTTGCGGATCTGCTGCTGTCAACAACTAATTTATTGACAAAACATCCGCGAAAACCACATCAAACGGGTTTAGAAAAAAATATAAAAATTACCAAATATCCTTTATGTTGTAAGACAACTTCGGACCGAATTTCGTGTCGAAACGCAATGGTTAAGACCTCGAAACAGCCTCTAACTCATTTGACCCATTTATTTTAATTCTCAATTATAATCTTACTAATCTTGGGCCCAAGTGACATCCACCTCACTTGACCCATTTGTCCCATTTCTAAATATACTCGCTTATCTATATTTGGGTGTCCTATTCCAGACTAAACAATTTTTCTCTCATTTGGATGATTCTAACCCAAGTTGAGTTAGAATCCCATATTCCCATAATCTATTTTACGCAAAGCTTACTGGTTCTTAACCAGCATCATAGAATCCATATTTTCTTGCATTTACACAATCATTTAGTTACTAAGAGACTTATTTAAGATAAGTCACTTACCTTGGCCACAACTCATGCGTTCCTTAATCAGTTTGCTCATTTGATCCTTTCCTCCCCAAGCTTCCACCTAGCTTGATAAGATCAACCTCACTATACTCAAGATAATTCAAGTTAGTCACCATACCAATAACTAACTCATATCATGAGTTTTTCACACACCAATTCATTCAAAACTCATATTTGAATCAGATTGACTTTTAGAAGTCAAACTAACCCTTTGATACATAGTATGCACTAATCATAAGGCAATAGTCCTAACATGAACTAGCCTTTTGTTCAACACCTCAAATTCATTAAATTTAGTGCACATTCAACCTCCTAATCAACATTAGGCAACCTATTTCATCTTATGGTGTGTTTCCAACATCATATTCATTTAATAATATTAACTAGGCATTTTAACAAACACCTAGTATGCATACTCTACTTTCCTTGGTTATTCCAATGACTAGTTACATAGTAGGTATGTTCTAGCCACTAGGTTTAGTTATTTCTATTTCAACTTGCAATTTTACCAACCCATAAGGTTCATGCAATACATATAGAATGAGACTCTAATTCAACCCATTCCATAAACATAGATTTCCCTACTATTTTAGTAACATCAAAGCTACTAACGAAATCTAAAATCATCATCTTTGCACACAAGCAAGATTCCAACAATCTAACTCATCCCTAAGCCATTAGGGATGATCAATATTACTTATAATCATCCATAACTTGAATTTAATATAGTTTGCTCAAAACCCAATCATGGATTTCGAAATCTACAATAATTGGGGTTAGGGCTCTTACCATAAGCTCCAAACTTTGTAGATAACCCTCAATTTGCACCTCCATCATTTCAATACTCAAACCCTTGCATCAATTCTTCCATTTCGGAGTGATTAGGGCTTGAATTTTGCGCAAGAAAGCCCCTTTGGGGCTGATCACGTTTTTCACCCAAAATGGGCGTTTTCTTGCCATTTAATTTGGCCAATTTACACTAATAGCCCTCCAATTATGTCCCAATATTATTTCTTTATAAAATTTAACTAACCAAGTTAGTTTTCTAGTGTATTTTGTTCACTTAAATAGATAATAACACTAACAAGGTTATTTTCATAATATAACATAACCCTCATTCTTGTTATCTATGTCTCGTTTTATTTTCCATAAAATGTTCATATTACTATTTAATTTGTTATATTATTTCTTAATCACACCTAATGGTGTAATTAAACGAAACGGATTTTCAGGATGTTACAAAATTACTTTGTTACCCAGGGTTTCCATATTTTGAGGCGTGAAAATGTAGGAGGTAAACAACAAGCCAACATTCATACAATGAGGCTATATGCCTATATGTTTAACAAAATAGTGTTAGTGGTGATGTGGCAAGCATATAACAAAGTTTTTAGGCTAAACGGTGTGTTCATGCTTTTGAGGGAGTCATGGACCGACATGTGGTATCCACTTCATTTTTGGTGGAATTGTATCCAAAACAAAAAATGCACCGGGTGGTGGCGTGGACGGTGGGCCAGTGGCTCTTTTGTTTTGAAGGTCATTAAACGTATTCTAGTCTTGATGGTTGTTGGAAAGATGGTCACTGTAATCAACATCCCCACTAGGTGATTTCGATGCCCTATTCTTCAAATGGTCTCTACCGACAATTGGTTAATTTTTTGGGATGGGCCTACTTTCTCTCTCTTCTATATCCAGGTTTCATTGGTAACCACTTGGCTATGCTTGTTGCTAGAGAGTTGCCAATCCACACATGTCGCATGCCACGGGATGGAGTCTTTGATCTTGTCGCGCCACCGTTTCTTCCCAAATCAAGCTTGCCAAAGCCACCCCTTCCACACTTAGAGGCGTTAAGCCCTTTTAGTATTATCATGTTTTGGGGATGAAAAAATTCGAGTCTGACGGGTGGTGAAGGTGATGAACGTCTCAATGTGAAGCACATCACAAGCGACCAGCATCAAGATTAAATAGAAGTTAAAAAAATGAGTTTTTTTGAAGGCCTCCCAGTAGTATACTCCATTCTCTGCTTGCAGCGTAGTAATTGGCTCCCCTGTGCGTGAATCCATTGCACGATACGACACAACTTTTTGTGACATGGATCAAGCAACCGCAGTGTAGTTGTATTTTCTGTTTTCTTGGAGCTCTTGATCTTGGTGTTTTTGCTGCTAGGTGAACAACCTTTTGATTTGGGATCGAAGATCCTAGTTTCTGGTCTGGTGTTGATTTCATTTTGTTCTTCCTTGTCTGTCTATGGTGTGGTCCTTTGTTCTTTATAATATTGAGGCCATCATTTATTGGCCTATCTCCTTCTGTAATGGGTTTTAGTTTGTTCGTAATAACCAGTAATTATGTCTATGTTTATGCTGTTATCATCATCATCTTCTTCATCCTGTTCTTCGTCTCCGTAAAAAGTCCTATATGTAAAATGGATATTCGCAGAATATTGTTGATTATAATAAATTTATTTATTATTTAGTAAAGAAAGAAAAAAATTAGGGTTCTTAATCGGCGATGATAATCGACGATTTGTTCTGTAATCATCTGTAGATCTTGTCGTATGGTGGTCGATTGTCGATATCGATTGATGGTATGGTGTTCTTTGATCGTCTTCTCCGTCAATTTTAGGGTTTGTTGCAAGTTTTCTAGAGAGAGAAAGGTGTATTTATAGAGAGAGAATTAACTGTGTGTTTTTGAAGTGTTGGACCTAATTGAACTTGGTGTATTATATTGGGTATAACTTCCTTATTTATAGACCATGGAGACTCATTTGCCCGGGTCACCTATTATAATATTACAGGTGACTCGGGGGGAGTGCAACTTTTGATCTGGGCCGTATATCGCATCCCGAGCCTACCAGATCTTGACACGTGGCGCAATCTTAGAGGTTTGGGGTTTTTTGGGCAGCCGAACCTGACCGGGGGCAGCCCTTTTAATCTTATCCGTTCATTGTATTGGGTCCTCTATCCTGACCGTCCATTTTTAAGCCGTTGGATGATTGACACGTGGCAGCCATCTAAGGGTGTTACTGTAGCATAAGCCTTAATAAATATTATTTTATTCTGGCCAATCAGCTTTTGACATGTGGCGCTCTTTGATTGGTTGTTGGATGGCGTGCTTAGTACGTTTCATCTTTTAAGAAATTGCACTTTTAGTCCCTCACTTTTTTTTATTTTTATTTTTTCTTTTTGTCTTTTTCTTTTGTTAATTAATTATTTTTATTTTTTTTAAATCTAACTTTTCCCACCTTTATTTTTTTACCCAATAAAAAAATTACTTAGTGTTTTAGGCAATCGTTTTATGGAATATAATGATTGAACGTGGGTCTAGTATAGTCTCGTTAAGTCATTTCACGTCGTATCATCACCGGTCATGATTGTGTTGGTAATCATTTCGGTGTAGAATCTTTCGTGGTAATCATTTATGTGTAGAATTTTTGTTCTTTGGTTCCTTTAAATACGATGGCCATTTTCTTTTGCAGGACAACACTCGTTGTAGTTGCGTTTGTTTTCTTTATCCTTTTTAGTCCAAGAACTTTCGAATGGCTGGTCTTAGTGGGGATGCTTTGGAAAAGTTGGAGATGACCCCTCCTACTGAGTTGTTCAAGCAGATGACTTCCTCATTTTCTTTGCTTCACCCAAGTCTTTTGGTGTCTTGGGCTCATGCCTTGCAGGCTGAGGCTGACTATCTCTTTGACGCTCTGAAGCTTAATAATAATAGGGAGGCAGATCAAGTTAGGGTCGTTCATTCTTTGCTAATTCCAAGCTCAGATCTGCTTTGGGCACTCCACACTGTGGCATAAGCCTTAAGAAATAATATTTATCAGCGGTTGACACGTGGTGCCCTCCTATTGGCTGGTGGATTCTCGTAAGCCTTAAGAAATAATATTTTAATCGGATTTTTAATTTCTTTTTGAATTATTTAATTCATCTATTTTTCTTAGTGGACCTGATCTGTTGGGCCCCTTGTTGGGCTCCCTCTCGGTTGAGCCTACCCTCTTATTGGGCCTGGCCTGATGGGCCTGTAGCCACCGAGCCCGTTAGGCCTATTTTTTTGAACTTCTATTTTTTTCCTCTCTTTTTACTTTATTTCTTTTATAAAAAAACAATTAGATTTTTTTAAAAAAATCCGTTTTTTTTTTTATTTTTTCAAACCTTTTATTTTTTTATGGTCCTTAGTCTATGTTGGTCGCTTTTTGTTGGTCCTACGACGGCTCGACGTCGTATGCGTTCGGTTTTTTACCCAATAAAAAAATGATAAGCACGTCTTATTATTAGCAACGATGTTGGTAATAATCGTTGGTCTTTAGTCTTGGTCTTTTTTCGTCGTCTCCTCCTCTTTCTTGTGACTCGAATTCATCTCTTATGGCGTCCTACTCTCTTCTCCAACATGACCTTTTTTTTACTAGCCTTAAGACTTATGTATTTTTTTTTACTACTTACTTGGTGCATTTATTTTTTTAACCATGTAGTCCAAGACTTATGACAAGACTCTTTTGGTTTTGGTCATGTTGGATGCTTATGGTCAAGTCATTCATGTCTTGACTATGCCTTTCTTGGCTTGGTGTATCATTGTTGGTGTAAATAACCTTGAGCCATGGATGGTCATTTAGACTTATGATGGTATGTGATTAGTTTTAAAAAAAATTACGGGTATGAGATTAGGTGATACCCGACCTAATTACCCAAAACCATATACCCATTTATCTAGACTATATACCAGATTTTATACCTGATTTTTTATTCATATTTTTATTTTCTATAACCCTTGTCTATTAGTGATTTATTTAAGTAGGTTTGTTATATGAAGAAATAAATTTTCTTTAATATACATATATATATATATATATATATATATAATTATATCATTTGTATTTTGTACGTTGTGAAGTATATGTAAATTATATAGTTATTAACTTATTACATATTACACTATAATAATAGACGTTCTGATTTGAACAGTAGTTTTTTCTTTAAAGCATTTTATGATCGCATTTATATTATTAGGTTTGAATAAGATAACAAAAACAGCCCCGGTCCAGTTGGTTAGTGTGGTGTTTTGTCATCAGCTGTGGCCGGGTCCGAGTCCCGTTGTTGTTTTTTTTTATTTCTTATGCTAAGGGTAGTATAGTCATTTACCTTGTCAGTTTATGGGCTTTTTAGTCATTTTATGGGCTTTTCTCATCTACCTGCCATCTCCTCCTCAGCCCACGTGTATTCCACCCCTCTAAATATTCTGCAAAACAAGTAACCTTTCTTCTCTCTCTCTCTTGCTCTATACAACCGATCATCATCACTGGCACTACCTCTATACAATCGATCATCACCAACGCCACCGCCAGGAGGTGCTCTGCTTTTGGTTCTTCCTATTCTTCAGCAGCATTGACAGTAGACTTGACAGGATTGCGGCGGTGCTCTGGTTTTGGCTCTTCGTGTTCTTCAACGGTATACATACAAACTCAGCATTTTCTTGGTTTGGTTTTGCTATTGATAACTGCAGTGTGGTGTAGTCGGAATCTGATTTGGAATTAGAATTTTTTTTCACTTAGGCAAGTATGTTGGAGGTGATATTTAATGCATTTTGTATGTGTTGATGAGTGTTTGATGTGGGCTGTGTGCGTGTTATGTTTATTGTCTTTTGTTGTGCACTAGGCAAGTATGTTGGAGGTGATATTTTTGTCACGACATGATTAGTTTAAAAAAACAGATGTGTGTGACACTATATGCAGGTTTTGTAGTTTGATAGGTATTATTGGATTACATGTTTGGAAATTTGCTATCTAATACATACATTGTTTGTGCATCAACTACAGACATTGCCATTCAATAATAATGGCTCCGTTGTTCTTCAAGGCTGTTGTAGATCCTTCAAACAATTCTATGGTAACGACTTTCGTTAGAATTTGTTAGTAGGTATCCTGCATGTTATTTAAACTACTGCTTTAACTAATTATTGTAGCATTTTTAAACAGGATTTGCCTGAACGTTACAAAGATCTACACTTGCAAGATGCTTTCCCTGTTGGTCAGTAGTCCTGACTATTGATGAAGTTTCTTCATGGAATGCAAGGGTCACAACCTCAGACAATGTGTACTCTTTATCAAAATGGATGGCAGAACTTTGTAAAAGATAATGGAATAGGTTTTTTAGACTTATTGGTATTTCAATTGGTGACTGCCCAAACTTTTAAGATCACTCATATCAAGTTTGATCAATCGGTTTCGACAACAAACTTTTGTTACCATGTCTACCTAATGCCAGATAAGACAGACTTGTAACCTTCTAAATTTTTTTGTTTTGTTGTTTCTTATGTGGTTTTGGTGTTCCGTTTGTTTCAACATATGTGTTTGTTTGCAGAGTTTGCCAACAGCTTACGTTAATCAACATTTCAATGGTCAAGCCCCTGACCATCCAATCATCATTGATTTCAATAATAAACATAGGTGGATAGTTGAAATAAAAAATCTTTCAGGAGCATATTATATCACTGATGGTTGGACCGTTATAAAAGAAGATCTTAAATTGTTGCCAGGAGCATTTATTGTTTTTGAAAAGGTGAAACAATATGTATTGAACACGATGGTTTTCAAGCCAAATGGAATGCAGGTTGTTGACGAGCTAAAAGAAAGTGGAGGCAATAAAGATTCATAGTTGCAACAACATCAGGCTAAAAATAAACCTGATGTTGAAATCAATTGGATATTGACGGACCGCTTTGTAATGTTTCTATCTAACTTTCATTTTTTTAAAAAAATTAAAAAAGGGTCACACCCCACATAACAGTTGTTTGTTAGCGTACTAACCCACAATGATTTGTTAAATTGTGATGTAGCGCTTTCCAATAAATTTCACAGAAGAGGCAGGTTTTGGCAACCTGAAGGAGATCGATGTGAAGACCGAGCGTGGATTGTTTACGAAGATGCCGTTACGTTGCGAGCCGAGTAACAATAAAAACCGGTGCACATGATTTTTTCATGGTGATTAATTTATGTAGCTAATCTAACACCATATAATACAGTTTATTAGCGACACATTTGTTAAAATCATCAAACACATTGTTTTTCCAAGTTATGCTATTAAAAGCTGGGCAAAATTCATGATGACTGCTGGTATTGTAAATGGTTGCAACTATTGGCTGAAGTTCGTGATCAAAGACTCATTATTGGTGGTTTCGAGACTTTAGTGACGTGTTAACGATTGATGTTTTTAGAAACAAGCAATTAGTTTCATCTTTTTGGGGTTTGATATGATGCTTTCTTTTGGACATTTGCTTGTAGCTGGAGTGTTTATGGGTTGGGTGATCGGTGTGCGGGTTTTCCATGAACAAAACTTTGTTTGGAATGCATGTTTTAGAAGACGTTTGTTATGTGTAATTTGTTTTTTTTTGGTAAACATGTGTGTTCTAACTTTTGAAAATGCACCCCTTGGAAACATCAACCACATATCATTATATGGTTTGCATCGAGTTTGAACATTAGAGTAACAGACTGGTAATTTGTTAGCTTCCTCCTTGCAATGTTAAGAAAACCACATTGCATGGCCTTACGTCAACATTAGCGGCCTCATAAAAGGGGTCATCAGGAATGGTAAGCCTGTCCGTTTCTGTGCTACTTGCTGGGAGACTTGTGGCCCTGTAATGAAAAAATAAGGCAGCCGCTGTCAAAGAACGGGAGGCGCTTTAGAAATGGAGGTGCAAACCAGTTATGCAGCAGGAAGAGATGAAGTTGGAGACCTGCAGAGGGAGCACAGCAGGCCTGCAGTTGTCATTGGTTCACGACGCCTTGAAATGAGTTTAGCATTGATTTGCAAATTGGAGTGTTACAATGCTACGTCATTATAAGTTATATTATATTATAATAATAAATATGATAATAGACCTTCCCATTTGAATAGTAATTTCTATTTCTTTGGATTTTTGTATATGAATAATACCATTAACATCTTATTTAGTTAGCTAGATTGTTTACGGACATGTTTTCACGTCAATTGTCACGGGCTGGACTCTTTTTTTACTAAGTTATTTTCGAAATCTGATTGTCGCCGCCGCAACGCGCGACCGGATAAAACCTAGTTTATGATAAAACCTATATGTATGTAACGTATATTTTAATTTACAATAGTTGTTATACACACACTAACTATAATGGTACAAAAGAAATCTATTTGAAAATCCAAATGGGTATATTTTAACATACTAATGAGTATGCCGGATACATGATAGATAATTACCCGACGGCCGATGGGTATTGAACCAGATATGAAACACAATTTTACAATCGGATAAAGGTATGTGATAGGGATGACAATCAAACCCGAACCCGATGGATAAACGCAAAACCCGGTACATTTGTGATGGGTTTAGGGCCTGGTAATCGGGTATGGGTCCAGGTATGGGATTAGTTTTTATTTTTTTCGCGTGTTTGGGACGGGTTTGGGATTTGATGATATACCCGTTTACCCGATAAAGTATACCCGATTAGATACCTGATATAATGTCTTATATATCTTTTTAAATTTTAAATATGTATGCATAATATATCTAATTGTCTACCTTGATTGTCATCTTGTGCTAAAAAGCACTAAAAATTAGTGTATACTATTTGTTATCTATGTCTTTGAGTGTTTTTATATTATTTAAATATTTTATATACACACACTGTAATCATTTACACATATATTTAATAATGCTAAATGTAGTTGGTTAGTTGTTACCCAATAGACACCCGATGGGTTTTTAGTCGAATATACCTAATGGGTAAGTTTTAAAAATTAACAAGTTTACGTGAAACCAGTGGGTATACCCGATACCCGATGGGTAATTACTCGATACAAACCCAACGGGTTTAAGACAGACATACCTAATCGGGTATGGGGTTAGAATTATCTAAACCCGTCCCAAACCCGACCCATTACCATCCCTGGTATGTGATTACTAAGACCCAACCCGTTACCTCCCTTCATGGTTGTGAAAGAGAGAGAGAAGGAAGTTGTGTCCTTGGTAAAACAACCAATCAGATTTCGTCTTGTTATTTTAATGGGTAGTAGATAGTAAAAATTTATAAATCCATTATCTATATCTATATCTATATATATAACAAAAGAAAACCATTTTGATGACATGACACTCAATGAGGCATTCTCCCCCTTGAGTGTGTCATGTATCATCCTATGTGTCAATTGGTATTTAAGTTATAAAAAAACTCCATTCATCCCCTTTGACAGATCCCCATTCCAAACCCTAAACCCTTCCTCTCTCTTTCAATGGCATCTATCAACAAAAAAAGTAGGTTTTGGAAACCTTTTACGCATCCAAAAAGGCTCCATCCTCTAAACCCTCCGTCGCCACATCTCCGGTCTCCGCCGCTCCCTCTCCACCACTCAGTTCTTCTTCTTCTTCTTCTTCTTCTTCTTCTTCTAATCGAGCTAGCAGAGGCGTCGTTGCTAGACAATAGATCTACGATGTGCAGAGCACGATCTGTCCAGAAGAATCTTTCTCATCAAGATCCACCATGTTCAACTGCTCGACGATCTCCCGGTTTGGATCAGCAGCGATAGGGTATGTCACTTTCTTAACAAATTGTTACTAAACATTTGTTATTATTGTAATATCCAGGAGATAACTATTGCTATAAGGAAGGAAGGAAGTTTATTGACACCCCTCTGGACCTCAAGATCTGGATGAAAGGAGAAGGGTGCTGAGAAGAAGAAGAAGATAACCAAAACCCAGATCACAGGGAAAGAAATTGATGAATAAAGATTTGGTTTTTTATATATACAAAGAAAAACCCAAATAATAAAAAAGCATAGGGGATGTGAAAAAAGCTGTCATGAGGTTAACGAGTGGCAGTTGTCAGTTGTGCATCACCTCTACAAGAATCTCTTTTGGTTGTTTACTTCCCAAAAGCTTTCTTCTTCAAGAAAAAAAGAAATAAAAATAAGCTTAAACTAATATGATACTTAAACTGTACATATTGTGATAGATAGAAATAGAAGATTAGCATGAAAGTGTAGGTGTGAGTGTTTTCATAGTATTATTCTTTCAAACACATATAGTGTATATATTATGAGTGGTGGGGTCGCTTAGTTTAGTTTTGATTACAAATGCAATTTATCTTATGCTTACTTGCCAACAGTCACTTTGAGGATAAGGATTTGGCCACGAATCTCCAATTACCGAATCTAAATGCATTGTGCCAACTTTCTTGATGCGAAGCGTTTTTTATGACCTTTAACTTCGATATTTTTATAACTATTTTTTTACAATATATTAGATATTTCAACCCGGGATGCTCCCGAGGTAAAATCTAGTAATACTAATATTGAAAAAAATAAGTGAAAGCTCATACCACTATGATACTGACGTAAAATTTTGTAAAACCATAACAGAATAGTGGTGGACCGGACCACTCACATTTTCATTAGCCCACTAACCAACGGACCATTATCTGTCAGCCCACATACACAATAAATATAATCTCAAAAACTAATCTAAAAACATTTTGTGTTTTATTATTATTTATTATCCATCCATCCATCCTTTGGATTTACAGCATCAGACCGAAACCCTAATTGAGCATCCATGGCGTTGAACACCGGATTAAGATCATTATCTTCCAAACTTCTTCTCTCCGTCGATTCATCTCTTGCTAAATCTGGTAACAATCCGTCTCCTAATCTCTTTATCTAACGTTTTAATGATTAGTTATAAACTATAGCTTATGGTTTTATAAATTTTTCTTTATCTTTTTATTTTTATGGTTGTTTTTTCATTTGTTGCATCATTACAGCAATACCGGTGGATTGATTATTGGTTTCGGTTATTGGATGGATCTGTGTGGTTGATGTTTTAGATCTGTATGGTTTCTGTGATTAGATTTATATGTATGTGATTGAACTGAGCTTTTGAAGTTGCTGAAATGAACGAGAGGGGAAAAACATAATATGTGTGTGTGTGTGTGTTTTACATAAATCTAGTGTATGCTAAGATATTGAGCTGTTTATTTACATTTTCTATTCACCATGGACACCATTAATTGATGTTTAGGTTTTAAACCTTTAACTGAACATATCAAAGTTTAGAATGTAGTTTCGAAAGTCAGCTTCACGGTGTGATGTTTTTTAGGGTAAGAGTTACAAATTTACAAAAATATCCTTTTTTTTCTTTCCAAATGAGTGGTGAAGTTCTTTCTGAACTCGTTTTTACGGATGTGGACTTTTGAGATAAGAAGAATTAGCTATGTATATATCATTTGATTCTCTGTCTGAATGAAACGAAGTCATTTGTTATATTAGATTAAAAGAGAACAAAAATGATATGATTGAGGCTTTAAGTTTGAAGAATATTTAGGCAAGTTGGACATTAGCATGTGCTTGTGGATGAATTTTCTCGGTCTAAACATCTATGTTTGCTAGGAATATTTACTCACCCGGTTATTTTTTGTTTATGCTGGCTTGTAGTTGACATTCTTGATGTTAAATGATACTTTGATTTGTTATGTAACACTTGCTAAGGAGGAATTGTTATGGATCTCTATAACCTTTGGATGCATTTATTTCAGTAAGTAAGATACATTTGTAGAAACCGGTGTTGTAAGAATCCCGAGGTGCTAGTTGCCCGGTGGGGTACCGACTAGTGATTAATCGAGATTAATAGGGATTAATCGGATTGAGATTTTATATTAGTTTTCAGTTTTATATGCATATACACGCATTTTATATGTAAATTTTTTGAGTAGACATGTTTTAACATACCCATATTTTGAAGTAGGTAGAATTAATTTGCCGTAATCTACAAGTTTTGGCCGGAATCTCGCTGGAATTTACAGTTTTGGCTAGAATTTGGCTGGAATCGCTAGTCTGCCTCTGTTTTTTGGCCATTTTGACCGGATTTGACCACTATTGACCACCTCCGGCTAGCGATTAAGCGGGGACTAATTGGCGGCTAGGCGCGATTTTTACAACCACTAGAAACCATCTTCTGGAAAAATGAACTTTGGGTTTTGAAAGCATAACATGATATTTTTGTCTAATTTATTACTGTTAGAACAGTTTTAAGTTTTAACCTTTTCATAGTTATTTTTATATTTGACAACATTAAGCCTTTTTTTTCAGTAATCATAAACTGATTTAATTTAGAGCTTCGGTCTTAACCCATACTTGAATGGTGTCCCCAATACGTGTCATCATTTTTTTATTGGTTTGTTATTGCTGAATGTGGTCTTCATTATACTTGGTGTTTATGGTCATCAACTTCATGGTACATTCTAGTCGTTCAGACATTTATTTTCACTGGTGACATGGGATTCTAAAATGAACGAAGGTATTGAGTTATTATTTTTTCAACCAGTTGGGTTGGAGTATAAAAAAGAAAACAGTAGGAATCCAATATCTATGACGAAACTACTTTTAATTTTGTTAGCATTGTTTATAGCAGAAAAGGGGATAAAGGAGAGGGCTTAAATAAGTGTTAACCTTCACAATCGCTAAACTGGAATAATTCAAAATTTACACCAAGAGTGGTTTCATAGAGCTCAAGTAGTCTGCCATAGTTTCGTTTTTGTTTGGAAGCTCAATTCTAATTAATTGTAATTTTAAGGTTTAACCCGGATTTATGTTAGATTGATTAACAGTTGATTAGTTAGTTACTTACAGGGTTAATAATACCGGTAAGCCTTGATCTTAAACCAATTTAAAAGTGTTGCCTGATAGAAATTGCAAAGTAGGTGAAACTACAAAGATTTCAAATGACAATGACAATTTTGGGATCTGCTACAGTTAGTTATAAATTTTTTTAATCCCATTGTGACTACCTGTTTATGGTAACATTGGCCAGTTGGCTGATATTGTAAAACCGAACCTACAACATATATCAGTTATTAGATTTTTATTTAATTCAGTTATGAACTGATTTCAGCTCAAAGAGGATTTCACTCGACGGGAGCTAAGAGAATGGGCGGACATGGTGGTCATGATGAGCCAGCTTACTTGCACTCGAAACACATGTACAATTTGGACAGGATGAAAAATCAGAAGCTGACCATGACTCTTGGTGTTTTCACTGCTTTCAGCATCGGTGTTGGGGTTCCGATATTTGCCGTCATCTTCCAGCAAAAGAAGACTGCATCTGGTTAATTAAAACTTTTCTTGGTTTCTTTGTTTTCAATCCCCAATAATGCAAACTTATGAATGAATGAAATATTTTACTTTTTGAAATTGTTTTTGTAGCATTGGCCGTCGGCCAGGCAAACAAATGAAAACTGTTGTTTGTTTTCTTGGTAAAAGCTTCTTGTCTGATATATAGTCTTAGAATTATTTTTTTTGTTCTGATTATATCTATATTTCTATTCTTGTTTTATATACATACATATACAACTACAAATTTGAAAACTGAGGTGTTAGTGCAATCATATTTTGATCAACCATTCTAAAGCTACGAATTATGCCATCGTCTAAGGTTAACAGTTAACTGTCTTTTGGTCTGAACTTGTGATTTTATTTTTTTATTTTTTGGTGTATTCATGTCGCTAAACGCCTTTTGCTTTGCGAATGTGGGTTCAATTTCTTGGATCAATTTGTTTGTTGTTTAAGTATTCCGTCTGCATCAATGTAGTTCTCTGTTTTAGTTGTGTTTGATAATGTGTGCAAGTTTTTAATCGACTAGATTGACATGTATGGCATGTCAGTTGATTTTTTTTTTTTGGTTTATGCACATATATACATTGCATTTTGAAGTGCTTGCTCATACAAAGTTGGTGTATTTAGCGCTAGGGGTGTTCACGGAAGGGTTAGGCCGCTTTTGACAAAAAAAAAGTTGGCCGAATCATTAACTACAAATTTGTGAAACAACAAATTGAACCGGCCGAGTTGGATGGGTTGGCCGGTTTGGTGATTTGACAGTTATATTTGTTTTGAATCCTTTGTTTTGTTTTATAATGAGAAAAATGGTTATTGATCATAAATGTATACCTACGTATTTAAAAGACGAAAAAAGTATATAAAGAGTAGAGGTTAAATGGCGGTTTAAGTTTCAAACTGGACCGTTAGAACCGTCAACCATTACATTACCTCTATGGCTCTATCTACACAAATCAAACTTGTAAAAGCAACAGTGACTACCTTGGATCCAATGGTTCAGATGCAAGGTCTCCATCAGTGTTTTAATACCCAAACACATTTCAACCCTTTACGCAGCACATCCATTTTGTCACCTCTAATAAGTAATAAGTTATATTAACGTAAACTTAATTGTCTTGTGCTATAATTGGTCAGAGATTATACCGTAAAATTATAACAGTTGATGTAAAGAACATACAGTCCGTTCCATCTTACAGTGGGAAACAAAGCGCATTGTTAGTATATAAGCTCTTGGTTAAAAAAAAAAGCGCATTAAGGGTGTGTTTGAGGCGCGAGACGTGCAAGGAGAACATAAACACGCCTTGGAGCTTAAAAGCGGCGCTTTATGTACATGTGGGTCAAAATTGGTCAAATATACGGTTTGGAGGAGGTTGATATCATAGTTGTTAACAGCCATCGTCTCTTGCGTAGCAAGGCAAGGTGAGACAATTGCTCCTGGTGATGGTTTGGGCGCATATTCCAGCAAGATTCCCAAACTCCAAAGAGTTTCAAGCAAAATTCTCTAAATTATGGCTAAATTCCAGCCAACATACTACTTATATACACTAATATTTTAAAACTTTTGATACTAATTAGATGATATTAAATATTATATAATAGCTTTTGTTTGTTTTATTTGAAGAATGCCATTATTTTCCTAATACATAATGTATTTTTACTTTTTTCTTTGTTCGTTTTCTACAATCTCAGGTGCTCGCTATTTTTGCGCCTAGGCCTCAGGCCGAGGGGTATGCGCCTTGAGATCGCCTAGCGCATTTGATAACCATTGTTGATATACAAAATTGACCTAAAGAATGAAGAGATTATGAATGACTTGCGCGTTTAAAAAAGGCTAATACGTAAAAGAGACTAGAGAGATGCAACTTTTGGTTGTACATAAGAACAACGCCTCAAGCACATGATTGGTCAAAATTAGCAAATTATAGGGTATAGAGGAGCTTGAATGAAAAGATTATGAACTCTTTACGTGATTAAAAGGCTCTTATATATAGCACAAACAAACGTACACAGTAAAATCTGACAGCAGAACCTATTATGTATTAAAACTTGTGACGGATACATACATAAAGCTTATTTGTTTATAGTTTATACATATATGAAGCCCGCACCGCCACAAGTACGTGAAGCTATCACCTAAGTTTTTGGACCTAAACGCTACGGAGAGTTGCGCGCTTTTTAAAACCAAGGTATATCGAATATTGTACTTGAAGGCATTAACAATTTATTTATCATTAATATTTCAATGTAGGCTGCAATTACAAGAATCAAAGCTTTCTCCTACTTAAAAGTTAAAACCTTCAACAACACATAAAAACAGAGTACTAAATGATCAAACGATTAAAAAACCAAGGGTTTCACCTACTTAAAACCTCCAAAAACACATTAAAAAAATAATAAAACACACACAAACAATAACAACACATTGAACTAGAGGATAAATTGATCAAAAAAATACTGAGAAATCATCCACTTAAAACATTGAAATCAACACCGAATAACAATCAGCAATAAAACAAAAGGGATTGAGACTTGCCATTAAGGATGTCGGGGCTGCTGGACGTCAGACGCGGCTGTGGCGGCAGGATTATTATTATTTTTATTAATAAAACCTAACGTCAAATATTTGAAAACCCAGCTTCGATTCAAACTTTGGGCTTTTTTTTTTGATAAATAAATCTAATATAATATAATATAATATAATATAATATAATGGATAGCATACGTGTTATGATGTAACATTGAAATTAATGTACTAGAATATAGAAAAAAAAAAACAATTTTAATCCTTTGAATAAGAATGAAATGTGTATTAAAAAAAGGATGTATGTTTGGATGAGGAGCAAAGCTAGAAACAACCATTGCAAGGCGTGATTAAGGCGGTAGTATTGAAGGTGCGACTTTTTATTTTTTGGAAATGAGTGGTTTACCTATTCTGCTCTTGATGAAAATAGAGTTCCTAATTTGAACATGATTAGTGACTTGTCTAGACATGATTAATGAATTACCTGAACACATTGTGTGTTTTTTCCTATATGAACAAAAACCGACAAAAAAATCGTTTTTTGTATAGCATTATGGTACTTGTTGGGAAGATAATAAAACGTTCGTTAATTTGGTGTAATTTCAAAAAACAAATCTCGTATATAAAAGTTATTAACGTTTTAAAATTGTGGAGGAAACATGAGAGAGTAATAGACTTTTGGATGAATTTTTTTTTATTTTTTTATCACCCAATGACATGACACACTCAAGGGGAATGTTGGCCTCTTTAAGTGTCATATAGGATTTTGAGCTTTGGTTTATTATAATATATAGATATAGATTTAATGGCAAAAGGAAGGTCTTTTATATTGGCCAGCTGAGGCTCAGCTCGCTTATAAACAGATTTGAAACCGAAATAGAATTCTAAGCTCAAGCTTAACTTGATTTTAACTGACCTGGCTTGGTTCAGCTTGGTTAGGCTCGGATTTAAAAAGAAAATTTAATAATGGTTTTCAAAATTCAATAATTTAAAATATTATTCAATAGATCAAAAGAACACATCTAATTAAGTTCAATTTAATATATTAACCGTGAAAATCAAGTTCTACCAAATACAAAATAGGTTTAAACTTATTTTTATATTGTATCTATATAAAAATAAAATATATTGTTATAAGTAAAATAATATGAGCTAGATCGATCTAAACTGAGCCAAGCTAGGCTCACTTTCTAACTGAGCTGGCTCGGATAAATTTCAAACACAGTTATATCACCAATTTCAGGATTTATGGTGGTTTGATAGAGTCTCCTTCTTTCCCTTCTATGTATGTCCACATACACACACATGCAATCCAAAGAATTCTTTTTGTAAAACATCAATTTAATCTTTCCATTTCAGCCTTGTTATGTTTGTCGTTTGACCTAATTGTCTTACACCAAGTTTTATTTCTCTGTGATTTATGGGCATAAAACAATTTTTGGGCATTGTTTTATGCCCATAAATCACCTAGAAAATGTAACTAACTCTTCCACAAATTTGTGTGAGACAAATACGTATTCACATAGTGCATTGTAGCACCTGTGTACATATATTGATAACTTTGCCTTTAAAAGATGCGACTTGTAACAATACCAAAAGATTAACATAAACCGGTGTAACATCTTAGGCAAATTTCACATCAACTATGGCTAAGAGAAATTCTTGGTTCATAAAGAACGTCAACAACAACCAAACCCAGGAAATCCCACAAATAGCAAAACTATTGGTAGGGTCTCGGAATGGTGAGGTGTCACATAAATCACCAACGTGTTTTGGGCTTAGTTGGTTGTGGAGCACATGAAAACTAATGTGAGAGTAGTGCCATAATAGGTGACTCATGTGCCAACATTTACACATATTTTACCTGCATATTATATATCACTACATTTAGGAACTTTGGATTGTGAGTGTCTAGCTACTCTTGTACAAGTTAGTTAAGCCTTAAGTACATCCCTTTTATTGTTGAGATTCCTTCGTTTGCCACATATTGTTCATTTCTTCTCCATTTGTCCACCACCGCATGTATACTGTACCTCACTCTCGCTGCTTTCTCATTCACGCAGAGATCTTCTTATCAACTCCAAAATATGTCATAGATATCCAGTATTTTTTTTGTGTTTTGAAAAGCAATTGGTTCATAGAACAACCGGTTTTAGCCGGCTTTTCTTTGTTCATGAATAGTAGTTGTTGAAACAGTTGGTGAAAAATCCAATTGCTCTGTTTGTTTTGTTTTTGTACATTTATTTTGCTTTTAAAAATCATTTTATTTTGTTATTATCATTTTATTTTTTTAAGAACTTAAATCCCTTGGAATTTTATTCAAAGTATAGCATTCCTATCCTTGCACCCAGGTTTTGGAATATAGATAGTGGTTTTGTGAAAACATCTGCAAGTTCATTTTCTTAAGATACATGATGAATTGATATTAGACCTTTTCCATAACAATATCTAACAAAATGATGCCTAGTATCAATATGTTTAGTGGTTGAGTGTTGCACAAGATTTTTAATGATGTTAATTGCAACCTCACTATCCATATGATTGGTGTTTCCAATGCTGTTATACCATCATAATCTAGTAGTCGATTGTGCAACCAAAGGATTTGTGAAGTGCAACTTGCAGCTGATATGTATTTAGCTTCTCCAGTGGAGTTGGAAACAACTGTTTACTTTTTGCTCTGCCATGATATTAGAGCATTTCCAAAAAATTGGCAGCTACCAGATGTGAGTTTCCTTGTTGTGAGACATCCTGCAAAGTCATTATCTGAAAAACTAATAAGCTCAAGATTTTCATTAGCTGGATACCAGATTCCTAAGAAAGGTGATTCTTTAAGATATTTGAATATCCTTTTCACTGTAGCTAAATGTGTTTTGGTAAAGCTTAATATCTAGCACATACACAAAAGGCATACATGATATATGGCCTTGTAAGTAAAGGATGGAACAAGGACAACCAAATACTTTGAAGAAAAATATCTATGGCTTAATTTTAAATAACACTTCATAAGCAGTTTTCTGGTGTCTATGATTAAGTAAGACTCTATTATGAACCTAGTATGTTGTGTTGATTGCTTTAGCAAAAAATGAGAGGTGAAGGCCCGAGTGAGCTAGCATTGATCTAGCAGCTTCAATGAGGGTTTTATTTATCCTTTCAACTACTCCATTTTGTTTCGGTGTTTTTAGTATATTGAATTTTCTTATAATTCCTTTTTGTTTACAAAATGAATCTAGGATGTGATTCCTGAATTTAGTACCATTGTCACTTTTGAGAATTTTAATGATAGGTCATAGTGCTTTTCTATCATTAACATGACGTGTTTGATGGTTTCAGGTGTTTCACTTTTTGTTTATAAGAAGTATGTCCATCAAAATATTGAATAATCATCAACAATGACTAAACAATATGTTACTAACTCTTTCGCAAATTTGTGTAAAATTAATATGTATTCACATAGTGAAATGTAGCACCTATAGACATATGTTGATAACTTTGCCTTTAAAAGATACGAGTTGCAACAATGCTGAAAGATTAAAATGGACTAGTGTAACACTCTAGGAAAATCTCATATCAATCGTGGAGAAGAGAAATTCTTGGTTCATAAGAAACTGTAACACCCCGGTTCTAGGCCCTAAATTTTTCACGCCTAAAACTAATGTAACAGATAAATATATAATATAATAATAATTACAAATAATAAATTTTGTATACGAAATCGAAACCCAAATAATTAGACAAAGTATTATGCGGGAATGCTTGTTATGTAACCAAACCGAAACGCGATGCTAACCCGAACCCGTGACTAATTTGATTAGTCACCCCCACGGGACACATGGCACCCCCATGTGTGCCAACACACACAAAAACTCCACCCTTGTATTATATACCTACACTCACACACACCTTACACACACTTCATCAAAAAAACATACAGAGTAAAGAGAGAGAGAGAGAGAGAGGGAGAGAGAAAGAGAAAGAGAGAGCTGAGAGTTAGAAAGAGAAACACTAGAGAGAGAGAAGGATCACTATGACCATCCTTTAACTTTTCGATATTGTTATACACTATGTTTCATTCATATCCTCAGAATCAGAATCATAAGGTGAATCATTTGAGCCATAAATCAGTCATTTTCATCTGTGAAATCTCCTGTTTTGATTGATTATGTCTTCGACTATTAACCCGATAATAAAACCTTTAATAGACCATCAAAACATGTTTGTTTATCAAAAAATTTTGTAAGGTTCTGTTAATCGGCCCTATTATAATACATCTACCAAAACTGGAACCCTAAATCATTCAAACATAGTTTTTTGAAAATTTGAATCTTCATAGGCGTATGAGTTCATACGTGTGACTAAGAATCACATGTATGAAACCCTCATACGCTTGCACATCCGAAAATTTGGCGATTTTGTGATTTTGATCATTTTAAATTCGTTTTCGATGTTCTTGTGTTTTGTGTATGAGCATGTGCAAATATGGAGTTTATTATTGGACTCAAACACAACATAGTCGTGCATTTGGACCTGAATTCAAGGAACGCAGCGACGTATGCGGATGTTATCAACTTCTTTCGGCATTCAAGGATCTTCTATGCCATTTCCACTCACTACACTCTTTATTTGAGCCATCAAAAACAGTTTTGGGATACGACGTTGTTGGATTGCAATCGTAATACAATTGCGCTCATAGGAAGAATCAACGGACGTGAAGTGGTGGTATCTCAACAAAGCATTCGGGAAGCTCTTCATTTTGACGACCAAGATGATTATCCGATAAAGTTTCTGAAGTATTTGGTGAGATGATTCATCCAGAGACTCAAGTTAAAATGTGAAAGATTCTATGCTGATGAAGTCTAGTCTATGCCGTCTGTATAGATATTTCGTGCATATCCTGATTCATTGTATCAGTAAAATAATCAACAGCTTTGATGTGGCCAGGGAAACGATATGTTCAGCAATAGTGGCCCTAATTTTGAACAAACAGTTCAACTTCTCGAGTATGATATTCCACCATTTGAGGGAGAATGTGACTACCAAGTACAGGAACAAGAGATCTATTATGTATCCAAGATTTCTTCAGATGATATTCAATGCTCAGATTCCAGGTTTATCGAAGGTCCAGAATGATATTATGAAGCTGGAACACGTGAATGACTTGGTTATGTCAAGGATGAAGACGTATAGATTCGGCATAGAACCACCTTTCAAGACGATCATTGGACACATCGCTAGAGTCAACTATCCAGAACCACCACAGAACAACTGAAGAAATGCAGATAGTGACTCTAATGTTGAAGAAGTGGATCATGTATCTGATGAATACGATGATGATGATAATGATGAATAGGGATATGCATGAGGTGATGAGGGTGGTGAAACTTCTTAGCGAAATCTCCCGAGAACTTCACCGACCCGTGAAGTCCCAATTGCGACTGAATCGATGTCTGCAACCACTCAACCGGAATCAGGTGTTATAGTTGCTTGTGAACCAACCACAACAACAACTGTAGAAGTTCAATATGAAGTAGAACCATTTAGACCCAGACTTGATAAAGGAAAGGGTATTGCTTTTACAGTCGAATTTCTTAGTCCTAAGAAGGTATAAACAACTTAACCATCAGGTAATGAGTCTGACAGTGAGGATACAGAAGAAGATGATCTGGAAGTCAGAGCTCTTGCAAAGATTGCCAAAGAAGGAAAAGAGTTGGAAAGACTCAGGCAGGCCTGCGAACTTGTGACACTGCAAGTACGCTAGGTGCTGCAGAAAGAAAGAGCAGACTGCAGAGCGAGCAGATCCAGAGTATACAGTGAGTACAATTGAGTTAGATGCCGAGCTAGTTGGAGCGGATCTTTGATGGCACGACTACCAAAGAAGAGTAAGAAAGTTGCTAAAAAGAAATCTGTCACCATCAAAGAACCAACTGCATCAACCAACTAACCCAAACCTACCAAAGCAGCCAGAAAATCCGAATCCAGAAAAACCAAAACCACCAAATCAGCAGCCACAACAACAGAAACCACAACATCCACTCCTACACCATCCACGGGAAGAACTGCAATCTTCACTGAGTTCGTCTCAGTTGAAGCTTCTATCCCATCTACTACCACATCTCAACCATCCATCGACTTTGAGCTTGAGAGACTTTTATCTAAAATCAGAGTCCCTCGGTTTCAAACTCCCCAATCCACTGAACAAGCACCCTTCATGCTATCTATTTCACTTGTTCCAACTACATCAGCTGGTCCATCTCTCCAATTTCAGATTAACAACCTGTTGAGCATGCTGCACATGCATGTTTCTCAAAATCTGGAGAACCAACGTAGGATAGTAGAATCTAAATAGCGAGATCGCCAGTTCCTGGCCATCATCAACGAAGCAAGGTCAGAGAAAAGAAGACTATCAGCAACACTTGATGCGACGATGCTCAAGCTACCCAATAATGAGCAAGAGATTCGCTTGTTAAAGAATCTCGTGATGAAACAAGGAATCGTCTTGCCATTGTTGAGCCTGAAAACCAGAAGTTGAAGAAACAGGTTGACAGATACTTCGACAAACATAAGAGGCTCACGTTTGGAAATGGAGATGATGGAGATGACGGTGACGACAGTGATGATGAAGAAGATGAAGACGATCATGAGTCGGGAAGGATAAGTCTGGGGATGATGAAGAGGATCGGGTAGTGATGGTGGTGCTTAGGATAGCCTTATGAAAACAACTAATGCACGATTCAGGGAGAGAAGGGCAAAGAGGGATGGGGATGTAGGTGGTGAACCTGGGATAGGAGAATCTTCCTTGCAGCCAGGTCCACTTGAAGAGGATCTTCGGGTATTCCGGGAAGTCGTAGCGTCAAAAGATGTGCCACTTGAATGGACGCAGGATTTCTGCAACATGTTTTTCACTGATGATGACGGGAACCTTGTAACGAAGCCGTATATGGATCTAGAGGAAGGTGAAATACCTCCAGAGCCATCAAGAGAAGAGGTTGCCCAGATATTCAGTCTAACTTATGAGCAGGTGGTTCCAACGGATAGTTCTAAAAAGTTTAATGAAGATGATCCGTTGGACGATATCGAGATCGAAGACATCACAGAAGAAGAATACCCGGAGTATGTCCAAAAGAATGAAGAGATTCATGTTGAGATCCCTATGCCTACACGTGAGACTTTGATGTTATTGATAGATGGTTAAAGTCTCACCCACTTGAAGCTGAACCAGAATCGAACCAAGACAGAAAGAAAAGGGTTCAACCTACTTGTGAAGCGTGGTACTCAAGGAGAAAGCCCGAGCCAACTCATGCAAAGAAGGTTAGCCAGAAATGGAATCTCATATCTGGTAACATTGTTAGTTGGATGTACGTGGTTCAGGCGAATGCGATAGGGATCAAGTTAAAGAGTGGCATTCTATACGTTTCCAGTTTATACAAAATCAAGTCCCTACCATACTGGTATGTTTGTGATCTTGCCATACTGAAGCTGATCAAGACAAACAACACGTTGGAGATGTACATAGGCTTTTTGTAAAGAGAAAGCAACTCCAGGTGGGTTTATATTAAGCCATAGTATCCGAAAAGCTACCAGTCGAAGGAAATTCATCACTTCACTGGGAAGTTGACCTGGTAGCAGAAGATCACCCCACCTGAGATCATGACCAAAGTCCTTCTTGTGCCGATCAAACAAAACTTCTCAGACAAGTTTATCTTCTGGTACTATGACTATCTAACGACTAAAGTCATGACTGTATTGAAGAATGATCCCAAGATCTGCCGCAATGAATCTTTTTGAAGTTCATATGCAGACGCTGAACAAAACCAAATCCACTTTCAAGATCAAGACGCAGATCAAACCGTTCACTTTAAGAAGATGGTCAGGTGTTGTGCTACCAAGAAGATTCACTTGGGATGTGATTGGTCTAAGTTGCAGATCACTGAAGCTTGAAGAAGTTGCTAATTGGAAGATTGTGTTTTGGGGGATGCTTTTGGGAAGTTTTTGTAAATATCTAGCTAGGTCCAAGAGAGAGTCTGTTAGTACACCCTTCAGATATGTCCCTATCATAAATATGGGTTTAAGATCATGTTATGCTCGTTATATAGACGATTGGGTAGCATTGTATAGGTTAAGGGTATTTTGGGGATTTCAGAAAGTCATCAGTCGTATGAGATTCTCATACACCTGGGAGTGCCACACATATGAGCCTCATACGCCTGAGCATGCAGGCGTATGAAGGCCAGCCCTATAAATACCCCCATGACTTGACATTTTGTAACTTTTGCATTATTCTCTAACAATGTCCTGCCCATTTTGTGTGTGTTTTGTGTGTGTGCTCTAATATTATAATTATCTTCCAAACATACACCTATAATAACTAACCGGATCGTTGATTCCGCCCTCGATTCGTTATGCGTGTGATACTAATAACTTGTCCGAACTGATCCTACACTTCTTGAAGAACATATTATAGTGTTCTTAATAGGCTACAAAATGTAACTGCATTTGTGCTACTTTAATCCTATTGAAATAGCCTAGGGGAATTTAACCCGCCCGATGCGTAGGGACATTGCCCTGGATAACCCATTGGTATCGGTTCGGTTTCATAGCGAGGCCAATAGAATGCATACCATAGAAGAAACTTCCATGCATCCGGCTCCATTAGTCTCGCATCTTGAAATTGAACTTGAATCTACTTGGTATTGTTAGAGCATCCGCAATGCGTAGGGAAATTGGTTAATATATTAAAACTGTTTGATTTCAGTTTCTAGCGTCCTTCACAAAGATACCATTGCTTATTTGTCTTGACATCTTCAAAAAGGTAATTATTTTTTCTTTTGTGTTTGGCTATATTTAGAAAGATACATTGTTTATTCGTCTTGAGATCTTCCATTTCTAGCTTCCTTCCAGCATGACACTTCATAATGTTGTTTACATATATATTATCCATTGTCTGTCCATTCACATGAATTGTTTACCTATATATAATCCACACTCTATTCACAATTGTTTTTTTGCTTTATGTGTCTCACCTCTATTGAAAACGTGTAAGCGTATGATTTAAGGTTAGTATTAAGTTGCATGATTTAAGATTAGTATTAAGTTGTAAATGTAAGTGTACAACAAAACTGAGAAAAATACTGGAATTTAATATCAGCTCATATATATGTTATAAAAAGCGTACCTGGATCATCTTTCAAAAACTTGATCCCACACTTTTGATGGATTAACGATGGTCTGACTATCGGTAACTCTTTCCCCAAAACAACAAAATTATAAGATTTATAACTAGACATATATCCGTAGTCTGTCAACATATTTGGGCCTAGCCCATGACATAGATACCAATTAGTGGCATGTTGGTAATTATTGATGTAATACTGACAGACTATTGAAGGTATGATTTTCTCTAGTTTTTTTGCTGTTGTCAGTAACCGCTAATTAATACCGATGAATGGTTGTTATTGGTAACAATCAGTTGGTGATACTAAGTTGTTTTGTAGTGTAATAATGCATTCATACCGGAAATCTCAATGCTACTATTTGTGTTTATTATCTTAAAGTTAATCACACAAAACAACAAAACGTACATGCATAGATACCAGGAATATGATACATATGTTCTAACTTAGAGTTTCTAAAATTCGAATTTAATCAACCTTTGCAATTATAGTCATCCAAGATGAAACTTACTAGGCAATTCAATGAGTTAAACGAAGATCCACCTTTGCTCAAAGAATATTTAGCTTTTTCTTTCATATTATTTGCTATTTTCCTCATCTCCTACCCTTCATCATCCACCAAGAGTCTTCTAACTACACTCGCAATCACCCATCTCTCCAAATATTCCAGTTCCAAACCCACCTGCCACACAAGACTTAGGTACCTGGAATTTACACATTGGTCCCGAAAGATGCCCGAAATATCATTGAACCCCTTAAGAAATACTCTCCAAACTCCAGTTCCAGAAACAATGACTCCAAAGGAAAGTGATAGTACATGTTTTTGTGGCACCAATTTCAGCACCAGGCCTCTTCCTCCTCCTTCTTCCATAAACCCTTCAGGCAAAAACACAATCCGATCACTCCCTTTGACCGAACCCGCAAGACCACCTATAGGAATGGTTGTTTACAGTTGGCTAACCCCCAAGCAGTCACGACAAGCTCCTTTTCATCCATTGTGGCTAAAATCCCAAAACTCACATAAATAACAGATCTTGGTGCTTGTTTATCGAGCCACGAAATGCAATTGGTGTCTTCTTCAAGAAAGCTCATAGATGGACACAGAGTCGTTTCGTTCAACGGGTTAATTGCAAAGATTGGAATAAGGTAATGCTGCTAGAGTGTTATTAGTGCAAAATATAAAGAACTACAACTTCGTAAAACGAGGCTTGGGCGATTCAAATTTCTTGCAACTTCTTCTGCAACATACATGGTATTATCATGAATAATTGTAATCTTTTGATTTTAACTTGTTTAATCTTTTGAGTTAAGAGATCTTGTAGCTGCAATTTATAGTTCTCACTAAGAACTTAGACAAACTTTGTGAAGTTTGCCAATGCATCAATGGCTAAAAAGTTGTTGAAAAGTGGAAAAACCCCAAATTCGGGATGTTTAGAAGGATCAAGTGAGTTTAATTTTGTGTGTGCTATCGTGATTGAGAAGCCCTTGGAATGAAGAACAGTAGCAAGTTGAAGCATAGGAGTCATATGAACTTGAAATGGACTCGATAGAAGTACCAAATGCTTATATCGGTTTCTATCATCTCCCCTATTGCCTGATGAACATAAAAAGATCCGGTAGATCTTTGTACCTAAGAGGATAAAGATCCGGTACGAGCTCTTGCCACATAGAATCTATGATATAGATTGTACAAAGGAACAATTAAACCATATTGCACAAAGTACAACTACATGATTATTTACATACAACACGAATTATTTGATTCATCCTTTACCTTGCACCGGAAGTTGTCCTTGCGCATGAAGTTTTGGAAGAGCATGGAAAGTCGGCACATACGAAGAACAACTTTGTAAAACGATGCTTGGGCGATTAAAATGTAACAACCGGCAAAAATAAGGTAATTCCGTACAGATTAATTAGTATATGGGTAACGTAATTAAATGCAATTATGTGTGATTTAATTATCAAGGCCTTAGGAGATAGCAATTTCCAAATAGTGCATAGGAATGCATACGTTTAATGGTAAAACATGATTGGATCATGTGCGAATAAGCTATCCGGTATGGACGTTGGCAATTACCCGGTAATAATTAAATAAACGAAACAGATCCCGGACACCCAGGATATAAAATAAAGGGTATTTTCATAAGATATAATGAGTTTTGGAACTCCAAAACCATAAATGAAAACGTCTTGTACAAATCTCCCGGTAATGAATAAAATGCGCGTACCGCACCCGATACGCGTATAGCTCATAATTTCACCCGGCAAAGGCCTAAATAACCAATCAACGCTTAAATTAGACTATATTTAAGGGTTATTAAAGGTATTTTTAATGTCCGAATAACGCGCAATTAAAACCCGAAAAATACCCGAACGACACCCGAACGACGAGGGATTAAACATAACAAATATTGGGTAAATATTTGAAGTTGTGGACCCCACCTAAGTCCATCCAAGGGCCGGCCTAAAGAGGTCTTGAGGTGTCCATGCATGTGCTAATAATAATAAGCTAGTAATCTAGGAGACAAAGCATGCTTTATTAAAGCCAAAAGGTGTAAGACATGTAAGAACAAGCATGCAACTTCTTGTCCCTCTCTTGCACAATTTGCGGCCCTATGGCCAATGAAATCCAAGACACAAGCTAGTAATGATGCCTTAGTACATGCACATGCTTAATATCTTTTGAAAGATCAAGGATAAATCTAAATTATTTGGCTAGATTTGCAAGCAAAATCTCTCCCATTTCTCTCTCAAAACACACGGCACACACACACATATCATATCCTCACCAAGATCCCAAGTACACATAAAATCTCCCATTAAATCTTACATAATCTATGGAAGATTACATGTGGTAAGATTATATAAACATGTGTTGGATACTTAGTGAAACAAAGCAAAATCTTCTTCTTCCTTTCTTCTTGATGCCGTGAACTTTGCCCCTCCCCCATACATCATTCTTTCAAGTTTTACATCTCCAAAACACTTAAAACAATCCATCATCCAAACCCCTATTGTGTGTTTCAAGAGCTTGGAGCTAAACCACTTGGAAGAACACACTAAACCCCTCTCAAATCCAAGGTGTTTGTCTTCCCTAGCCTTGTGCTAGTAGTAAGCATTCTTAATCTTGTTTTTGATTGTTATTATTCATGTATGTGTTCTTAGAAGCAAGTTGTACATGAAGGGTTTAAAAGGTGGTTTTGAACATAATCTTTAATAGGTTTTACATGTGTAAAATGGAAGATTAAAGATATGAAAATAAACCATGGATTTGTGGATGATGATGTATTAGTCTTGAGAATATATAAAGTTTACATAAAAGACTAAGTAGGATGATGATTTGGTTAAGATTATGGAATGAACTTGAATATGTTATAAGTAACTTTAAATCATCTTATTATGATCATTCATGTTATAATATGTGGTAAAACATCTTAGAAGTTCATAAATGAAGAAGATGGAAAATCTAAGTTAGCTTACTTAGATGAATGATATTTTGATAAAATGGACAAATACATGAAACACACATATAGTTGGTCTTCCATATGAAATACAAGACTAACATAAGTGTTTTGATACAAAAATAACTTACCAATAAAAAGTTGAATCTTCAAAGTTTACTATTTTGAGTGAAAAATGTTAACTTTGGAAGTTAGAGTGGAAAAATGCAACTTTTGGAAGTTAAGGGACTAAAGTTGTAACTTTGAAAGTTAGAGGACTAAAATGGATATTTTAGAAACTATTAGTCCAAAAATACAAGTGTGGAAAGTTCGGTGTCAAAAATGTAAGTAATAAAGTCTAAGGATGATTTTTGTAAATACTAGTAGAAATACTTGGGTATTTTGTATAAAAGTGTATTTTTGAAAGTTATAAAAATACAAAGGGGTTTTAAAATAAGGATTTTTATAAAATAGAGATTTTATAAAAATGTTGATCAGACTTGAGAAACTTGTACAAAAATGAATACTTTTATATAAATGGGAATATAAAAGTATTAGAAGCATTTTTGTATCTAAGTTAACAAGTTGGGCTAAAATACAAACCTTCCAAGTAACATGGGTTAGAAATGTGGATAATATTTCTATAAAACACATGTTGGGAAAGACTTGGAAAATTGACTAATCGAGTTAAGGTATCGAACTAAGACGCGTTAACAAACCATACACGGACGAATCATGAGAAAAATGCCATTGCGGCAAGATAAGAAAAATATATATTTTAAGGAGTAAAATATATATATACATTATGGGTGAAAACTAATAAACACTTTCCTAAGTGTTAAGGAATTATTCGTGGGAGAAACACATGACGTAAACGAATAAGACGCTAAACAAACGTATATGCTTAACAAGGAAAATTGCACATTTATATATATGTACGCTCGTCTCGGCAAAATTCTAGTATATCTACTTAATGAGAAAGTAGATATGTGGGAAGGGAAGCCGCGACGAAAAGACCAAGATATATATATGTGTATGCCGAATCAACGAGATCCTAGTATATTTATTTGAATGGGAAAATAAATACACGGTATGGTGAGTTGAATCGGGCGTTAAGAATATACAATCGAACGACAAGATCTTAGTATATTTGTTTAAATGGGAAAACAAATGTGCGGCAAAGTGAGTCGGGTCGAGGGTCGAAATATATATTATATCGAGCGATACGATCTTAAGTATAATTATTTAAATGGGAAAATAATTATATGTTAGGTGACGTCGAGTCGATGATAATAAGATACAAGTTAAGGAAATATTAACAACAGTAATATATAACTTGTAACACAAAGGGTAATGTAACGCCAACGAAACCTAGGATACGCGCTCAATTAAACGGGATTTGGAATAACTTGTGGTCGGGAGTTGGGTGTACAACTTGCCAAGGCACATGCACTATAGGAATAGTGACTCATACGTCCAGGACGTTTGTAGGTGCGAGGCCCTCTATGCTATCTACCTAGTGAGCTAGACAGTGTTCAGGTGAGTTTCACGGCCCCATTTTACTGTTTTAACTGGGGGAAAGATATGTTTGTCAAATAATGTCACATGTTGAAAAGGTTTTCAAAGGATAAAATGTGATAAGTGGTATGATGAGTACTTGAGCAGTGAACGCCACTCGGGGTTGAGTCCTCTCTTCCGTAATCATTAATTCAGGGAAATGAAACCGAAAGAATATTTGGATAGTACTATTGGTGCCTGACAAGGCCCACCCCTAATCGATAGCGTCGATTATGCATCAGCGTATGCCTGGGGTGCACGTATTCTGAAATTAAGTCGTTGGGTTCCGAGGAACGACTTGGAGCGGGGCATTATTATTAGTCTTGGTTTGGTTATGGGGCTCAAGGGATTGCTCATCATTATAGTTTGTAGGAGCTAGCTACTCCTTACAAAGGCCACAAGTTGTGCAGGTTTCGCACATGTTGTAAAAAACGAAATGTCGATCGACAAGATCCTAGTATAATTATTTAATGGGAAAATAATTATACGGTAAAGTGAGTCGAGTCGACGGTTGTGGAAATATTGTTGTTATGAAACTAAAACCTGTGAACTCACCAATATTTTATATATTGACGTCTTTTTAAACATATCTTTCAGGTAACTAAGTGCTGAATAGATATGGGGCTAGTGCGGTGGAATTCGGGATGTCGGTTACTGGTCGGGATTTCATTCACTGTTACCTTCGGGTTGGAGCATAAATGGAAATTCCCACATTGAAACTTAATGTTCATCGTTTTAAGCAATGCCTTGTGCAATATTGTAACGAGATACTCATTTCCGACATTCTAATAAATTGATCTTTTCTAATTAAATATAGTTTGTGTTAATCTTGACTTTGATATACTTTCGAGCGTTGCGCCACGTGTTTCCGCCATTGGCGTGGTGTGACAGAAGTGGTATCAGAGCCAAGGTTGTAGCGAACTAGCATTTTTGAAAAATCTAGACTATAACCAGTTTTGGCTCGAAAACGAAGTTTTCAAAAATAAAACACAACGAAATATTTTCAGAAAAGAAAGAAGATTGTACATGGATTGTACAAGGGGAAATTCCGACCGACTAGCCATGTGTGTCGATATATGAAGTATTAGAAAATGCGGATAAGATGTCTATGTTGCATAGGAATCCGATTTTCTAAGATTAAGTTAATACATATACGTAGTACGGATATTTTGCCAGTAAGGTTGTTGTGTCACGCTTCACATTAGTCCACACTCCTGCACCGATCACCGGTACCAGCCAAGAGGAAGGACACTGTGGTCTACGAGGAGCCTACCTGCTTGCCTGTAGACGGGATGATTGGAAGGACTAATCTCTATCGCGTTAATGGATGTCGCCACGTTGTTTGTGATTTGGAGGCGAAACTAGATCGAGTCTCTTGTTGTATGAAATCTCGGTTTTGGATCAGGAAGCTCGGAACTAGCGGGCAACAAGATTACCTGGCAACACAAATTATCATTACGGGTGCACACGTAATAATAGTTTGGGGTGCACGGTAACCTTGGTGGGCGCTAGGGCCGGGATTGGTGATCACTCCTTGTCTTAGTTGTTCTTGTTCTTTAGATTCAGTCTTAGTTTTGATTGACCAATGGGTTAAATGGGAGGTCTCGCCGATGTCCCTTTATTCTGATCCTAGCTAACCTAATGAGCTTTCTTCGACATTACCTTTATGGTACGAGCACGGAAGAGCTCGAACGTCTGTTCATGAGAGAAATTTGACGTAAACCCACGCATTGGATAGTGACGGGAGACGAAAACTTCCTTGTATAGGAGTGGAATGTCTCCGCCACAAAGTTCTTCCAAAGGAGCGGGCATACGAGGATGCGCTGCCTACCGAAGAGATGAACGCCTGGAACGATGCGAGGAATGCTAAACTTGGAACCCAGTAAAGACTTAGGGTGCGTCCCTGCTAGGCTAGTGCGTCTAGAGAACGGGACCCTGCGTGGACTAAATATGAGACTCGTGGCCGTGTGCTGCGGTGTTATCATGGTGAACAAGTCATGTTCGACCTAACGCATGCCCAGGTTGTCTTCAAGGGTTGGGTATTTTTCTTCTCCAGTAGGAAGACAGAATCAAAGTTGCGGGATTAGGAAGCTTGATCATTGTTATCTGGAAGGCTCGATAGCCCTTGTCTGAATCAACAGTATTGGTTGTTCCCATGCAGTCATGGACTGCTGATGAAATCAGCATGCCGCATTGCACATCCGCGAGTCATAGTGCTTGTTAAACTTCGATGGTGTCGAAAGTTTCGGCCACTAATCATGACCGCGACATCGTTTGCCAGTGTCAGGATGACGGCGTGTAATAGAACAGCAAGCCCCAGTCGGCATTTGGCGATGGACTCACTCGGAAGTGCATACGATTAACTCGTGGGAAGCCACTACTCGGTGTATTGAGTATTCAAGTATGGATTAACAACCTTTGCAATAGCGCTGGATCGTGTTCGGAAGATGAATTGTGATGGACTCAGCATGTTGGTACTTATGTCATACTACCTTCCTGAGGTGCAAAGGTTATCATAAGACTCCTCTATCTACCTCCTGTTTGTTTTTCAAGGATTGTTGGTAGTCTCGCTTCAGTCGAGGAACGCCAGAGTAGGTTCGTTACAGGTACTGTGCCTGAATCCGTCATAAATCCTAGAAAGTGGAACCACACTTTGGGAATCGTAATCGTAAGAGTGTTCCGTGATTGTCAGAATGTTGCAAGACGCTTTTACTGACATTAAAATCCCCCTCGAAAATCGAATGACGGACTACTGTAAGTAGTCACGTTTATCTGGTAAATCAAACTTACCCATGGGACGGAAATCCCATTGCTCTTGTGGCAATAACGTTCGTCACCCTCGTCATGACGACGAGACTAGTAATCTATTAGGGGCGGCAATTGACGCGAAGTGTTTTCCATCAATCCCCATAGATATTGAGACGTTGCGTCCCCTTGTTACGGTGATTTATAAACTAAGGTTGCAAGGTCCATTCGTTGTGGACACGGTGACCTGTCTAATCTCTTGCCGTATTTCGATACTCTCACGGCGTGGCCTACCAGGAAGAAAGTCCACCGGCCTCGCTTGAGTAGCAGAGAGGCATTCCAGCTAATTACTATCGGTGCTAGATAGCATGTAAGGAAACCCTAATGAGAAGAATGACTCGGCTGGTTTGCCAGAGTCGGTATCGTTTTCATTTTATCGTGGTGTATCGATAAATCGTGATCCTTCTACCTCTACTTGCTATGCTCGTTGTGACCACTATCCTTGTTATCGGGAAAGATGTAGGTTGGTTTCCAGCTCCTATGGATGCCAGTCACCACACATATAATAGCTACGACGAGTCTAAGGCTCCGGTCGAGCCTGACGTTGTTGCTCCTATTATTATCCTATGGCTCAAGCGAGTCCTGTTGACGCTATTAAGTGTGTAGCTCTCGCTGAATTTGTTGTTGTCAGTGGTTCGGTAGCACTTATCGGGCTCGATGTCGTTGTTTCTATGTCTGTTGTTGGGCTTATTATTGTCGCTGTCTCTATAGTACATGTTGGGCTTGATGTTGTTTCTATGGCTCTTCTCGAACTAATGTTGTTGATATATTTGAGGCTCCTGCAGGGGTGAATGTCGTTAGCAAAGACGTCTCTGTGACCCTTGCCAAGCCGCTATTACCATCTATGTGTCTTTGTGGAGTTCGTTGTTATTAATTCCATTCTCTTTGAGGCTTTCATTGAACTACTAGTTATCATTCCTTGGGCTCTTAGGAAGTCTAACATTGTCAATGGTTCTCAGGCCTCAGTGGAAACTGTCGATGTTTCTGTTGCCATTGTTTGGGTGACTCATAACAAGCCTCTGGTCGTTCTGTCCATGAACAATATCGGCTTGAGAAGTCAGCCAAATTATGTGGAACCCGTCATTCCCATTTATGTTATGACGACTGATGCGCCAGCCAATCTAACCAAGTTCTACCATTGAGCCTATGGAGGTTAGGCCAAGACCGAAGGTACGAATGAAATTCCCACCTCCACAAGTGATCTGAGACGCACGGGGATGCGTGCCCACCATAACGGAGCTTTATGGTGGTGTGGACTATGGGATTCTCCATGTTGGGCGTCATATTGTCGCGTGCATTCGTGCTACTGTGTTACCCCCCCAGCCATTGTGCATGCTTGCAGTTGCATTATTTTTGCTAGTTGCGTATCCAGGTGGTTACGCTGCATTGTCAATGATGCATTCCTGTTGTTTACTGCTCCTGCAGTAGTGTAGCCTTGCCATCGTATTTCTCTGTGTCGTACGGTTCCTATTGCGGCGTTGCCTTGTCGTCATACTTCTCTGTTGTCATGTTGCTCCTGTGTGGTGTTCCCTAGTTGATGTGCTTCGTGGATATGTTGCTGGCATTGCCATGTTGTTTCTACTGTCGTGTTGCTCAGAGGGCGTATTGCTACAGCTGTTGGATTACCTCGACGACGTGATGATTTGTCGTGTACATTGCTCTTGTTTCTCTCGGAATGGAGACATCACCTAAACCCCTCGTGCCGTCATTGTTCTATTTGTTTGATTGTGTAGTGCCGACATTGATTATGTAGGATTTCAGGTGTCCAACGGACTTTCTAAAAGTCGTGCTTAGACACTCTAGCCTTAGTGATTACGTGTGTATTCCCCTAAAGTCTGAATCTCGTGGTCGTCTGAGTAGGTGACCGAGTCATGTGCCGACCCCTGTATATGCTCGCGCATTTCGTGAACAGTACATCTTCGGAATCTGAGGCACCAGTGGCGCTTTGTCCAGCACTAACCTGTTACGTGCCATTTGGTCGCCCAACGATCGGTCATGCAAATCAATGAAGAAACCCTGTGATCTACACGTGACAAGGCGAGACTTGCCTTTGTGATAAGGGATTTCGAATACGTCTCGAACCTGAAGGTATCGAGAATTTATGAGCGATATTATGATCTATACCTTCGGGACTAGCAAGAGTTGAAAGGTTCAATTCATTTATTGCTCACACCAGTGGATTCATTTGGAGTCATACGTACCATACTGATGGTTATGGGAATACCGTCGTGGACCCATCCATGGGCGGGCATTGGTGAAGTCCCTGGTACATGATTAAGAGGCTTTATGAACCCTGAATCCAGAAGGGCGCGCAACATTATCTACTCTTTAAAGGTGCCACACTACTAGGTTGAGATGGTTGATCGTCTCGACCCATCGATTAATGTTGTTATTCCTTTGATGGAAGGTTTATCCTACTTTGGTGTCGTGGCGTAGATTCTTGGAACAATGGAATACAATTTCGACCTCGAGTCGATAGTGGTGTTCCCAGTCATCTTTAAGTAGCATTGCTCACACTAGAGCAAAACCCCTTATCCTTGATAGACGCTGTTAGAGGCACCATGGTAATGTGAGCTGCCAGGTCAGGGCGTATGGCACCGGACTAATCAGGACGAGCTTGAAGGCTTACATATTCCGCCCATATGTGTGACTACTGAGGCATTGAATGGGATGCCTTGTGGGAAGGCTCAGGACTATTACTTGTGGTACGATATCAGTCGCTCGCTTGTTTAAGTAACGACTTGAGCGCATGAAGCCGTCAAGCCAAATGTGAAATCTATGCTAAATGCATGCATCTATGGCCCGATTTCACCATTTACATAAAAAGATTCCGAAAGGATGGAACCTTCGATGAATGAGGGTTTTGGTTTCAGGACTCCTTTCACTCAGATCTCCGCATAAGATCTGAAGGTCAATGCAGGGGCATGTGGCCTGTACTATTCGGAATTGATTTACTAGGTTGTTATTGACGATAGAACACTAGTACCCATGAAGCACATATAACAGAACTGGTACTGGATACCCATGGTTGGGTAGCTACTGGTGTTCTGTATACTTGTCGCAATGGGGGGCCAACGTGTTGATATGTCATAATAAACCTTATACGTTGTTCATTGCGACAACAATTTATGATGTTTCATATAACTCTTTTCGGTATAGACCCATGTGCTGGAAGCATCTTGCCGTTGGTGATGAGTCGACTCGTTCTACTCGAGGATTGTGGAATTGTACGGCCCGGGCGCCATGTATACACTGCTTAATGTAAGGGGACTGAGGGGTGAAAGCGACGCAAAAACTTTCGACCTCCATCAGTCCACAATAAGCGTCCTAGTACCATTAACCACAATTACTCAGGAGGAAAGCAGCAATTCAATACCCAGAGGATTCTACGGAAATAAAGTCCCATTCTGAATGTGATTGTTCGGTCGACAAGAACCTAGTATATTTATCTTAATGGGGAGGTAAATATACGGTAAAGTGAGTCGAGCCGAAGGATAAATAAAATGGGATACCCGACGAGGTTTCCAAGGGGACTTTCATGTGATGCGGTAAGATCACCTGTTTGACATCACCATGACACCCGAGGTGTCCCGGGGTCAGATGTGACCCAAGTGATGATCGATTGTTGCTTGGAGCCCTCTCGTTCCGTACTCATCTGTGGCTTCGAGATGAGGCATACGGACAGTTACCTATACTCTCGGAGAGAGTTGTGGCTAGACACCGAATTGCCAACTTACATTATATCGGATTGTAGTGGTCACTCCACCTCAAGTTCGACAAACTTTGTACACAAGCATGGGATATTCAATTTGAGACGAGTATGGTTTGTCATTCTCGGACAAATTGAATGTACTTGACGGAACTGTTCCGTGTCGACACGATTGATGTTCGTGGCAGATCAAACCCATGAGCTTCCTCACCAAAAATTCCTATGTGATAGGAATTAGCATCCCAGTGTTCGGGGTGTACTTCTCAAAGCCCTTGGAGGGCATACGTGTAAATCTCCAGTGCGTCGATTGACAGACGGAGATAGATACATAACCTGGTTTAGGTTATTCGGGAGATGGCCAGTAGATCTTGCAGAATAAGAGCTGTCGGATGAGATGCAAACCTATGAAGAAGTCATGCAGATAAGGCGAAGGCCTTAAGAACTTCGGTCTAATAATAGGTTTTCACTAAGAGTCATACTTCGAGAAGGTGTCAATAAGCTTAGAGATTGTGGTAGGCCAAGTTCCTAATACTTCGATGGTACGGAGATATCAATCGAAATTGGTCTCGAAATGACTAAGCTCGGACTATCGTAAGAGCTTGGTGGAACTCTAGGTGAATCCTGCAAGCCCAGACTGAGGAAGTTTTGGTCAAATCCTCGACCGGCGGAAGTCCGGTTGACAATAAGCTCTACGATTTCGGGAAAACCGATAGATATGTCAAAGTGGGATGACCAAGAGCTTAGTCGTAGTTGAACTATGACACTGTGTTTGATAGAGCACTAAGCGTGAGCCGAACATGAATCTGGGCTCACTAGGAAAGAGGAGATCTCATGAAGCGCAAACACCCCGCCCTATTCAACGTTACTATTGTGATGGGTAACTTGAATTGAATTCCGGGACGGAATTCTCTTAACGGGGGGAGAATGTAACAACCGGCAAAAATAAGGTAATTCCGTACAGATTAATTAGTATATGGGTAACGTAATTAAATGCAATTATGTGTGATTTAATTATCAAGGCCTTAGGAGATAGCAATTTCCAAATAGTGCATAGGAATGCATACGTTTAATGGTAAAACATGATTGGATCATGTGCGAATAAGCTATCCGGTATGGACGTTGGCAATTACCCGGTAATAATTAAATAAACGAAACAGATCCCGGACACCCAGGATATAAAATAAAGGGTATTTTCATAAGATATAATGAGTTTTGGAACTCCAAAACCATAAATGAAAACGTCTTGTACAAATCTCCCGGTAATGAATAAAATGCGCGTACCGCACCCGATACGCGTATAGCTCATAATTTCACCCGGCAAAGGCCTAAATAACCAATCAACGCTTAAATTAGACTATATTTAAGGGTTATTAAAGGTATTTTTAATGTCCGAATAACGCGCAATTAAAACCCGAAAAATACCCGAACGACACCCGAACGACGAGGGATTAAACATAACAAATATTGGGTAAATATTTGAAGTTGTGGACCCCACCTAAGTCCATCCAAGGGCCGGCCTAAAGAGGTCTTGAGGTGTCCATGCATGTGCTAATAATAATAAGCTAGTAATCTAGGAGACAAAGCATGCTTTATTAAAGCCAAAAGGTGTAAGACATGTAAGAACAAGCATGCAACTTCTTGTCCCTCTCTTGCACAATTTGCGGCCCTATGGCCAATGAAATCCAAGACACAAGCTAGTAATGATGCCTTAGTACATGCACATGCTTAATATCTTTTGAAAGATCAAGGATAAATCTAAATTATTTGGCTAGATTTGCAAGCAAAATCTCTCCCATTTCTCTCTCAAAACACACGGCACACACACACACATATCATATCCTCACCAAGATCCCAAGTACACATAAATCTCCCATTAAATCTTACATAATCTATGGAAGATTACATGTGGTAAGATTATATAAACATGTGTTGGATACTTAGTGAAACAAAGCAAAATCTTCTTCTTCCTTTCTTCTTGATGCCGTGAACTTTGCCCCTCCCCCATACATCATTCTTTCAAGTTTTACATCTCCAAAACACTTAAAACAATCCATCATCCAAACCCCTATTGTGTGTTTCAAGAGCTTGGAGCTAAACCACTTGGAAGAACACACTAAACCCCTCTCAAATCCAAGGTGTTTGTCTTCCCTAGCCTTGTGCTAGTAGTAAGCATTCTTAATCTTGTTTTTGATTGTTATTATTCATGTATGTGTTCTTAGAAGCAAGTTGTACATGAAGGGTTTAAAAGGTGGTTTTGAACATAATCTTTAATAGGTTTTACATGTGTAAAATGGAAGATTAAAGATATGAAAATAAACCATGGATTTGTGGATGATGATGTATTAGTCTTGAGAATATATAAAGTTTACATAAAAGACTAAGTAGGATGATGTTTTGGTTAAGATTATGGAATGAACTTGAATATGTTATAAGTAACTTTAAATCATCTTATTATGATCATTCATGTTATAATATGTGGTAAAACATGTTAGAAGTTCATAAATGAAGAAGATGGAAAATCTAAGTTAGCTTACTTAGATGAATGATATTTTGATAAAATGGACAAATACATGAAACACACATATAGTTGGTCTTCCATATGAAATACAAGACTAACATAAGTGTTTTGATACAAAAATAACTTACCAATAAAAAGTTGAATCTTCAAAGTTTACTATTTTGAGTGAAAAATGTTAACTTTGGAAGTTAGAGTGGAAAAATGCAACTTTTGGAAGTTAAGGGACTAAAGTTGTAACTTTGAAAGTTAGAGGACTAAAATGGATATTTTAGAAACTATTAGTCCAAAAATACAAGTGTGGAAAGTTCGGTGTCAAAAATGTAAGTAATAAAGTCTAAGGATGATTTTTGTAAATACTAGTAGAAATACTTGGGTATTTTGTATAAAAGTGTATTTTTGAAAGTTATAAAAATACAAAGGGGTTTTAAAATAAGGATTTTTATAAAATAGAGATTTTATAAAAATGTTGATCAAACTTGAGAAACTTGTACAAAAATGAATACTTTTATATAAATGGGAATATAAAAGTATTAGAAGCATTTTTGTATCTAAGTTAACAAGTTGGGCTAAAATACAAACCTTCCAAGTAACATGGGTTAGAAATGTGGATAATATTTCTATAAAACACATGTTGGGAAAGACTTGGAAAATTGACTAATCGAGTTAAGGTATCGAACTAAGACGCGTTAACAAACCATACACGGACGAATCATGAGAAAAATGCCATTGCGGCAAGATAAGAAAAATATATATTTTAAGGAGTAAAATATATATATACATTATGGGTGAAAACTAATAAACACTTTCCTAAGTGTTAAGGAATTATTCGTGGGAGAAACACATGACATAAACGAATAAGACGCTAAACAAACGTATATGCTTAACAAGGAAAATTGCACATTTATATATATGTACGCTCGTCTCGGCAAAATTCTAGTATATCTACTTAATGAGAAAGTAGATATGTGGGAAGGGAAGCCGCGACGAAAAGACCAAGATATATATATGTGTATGCCGAATCAACGAGATCCTAGTATATTTATTTGAATGGGAAAATAAATACACGGTATGGTGAGTTGAATCGGGCGTTAAGAATATACAATCGAACGACAAGATCTTAGTATATTTGTTTAAATGGGAAAACAAATGTGCGGCAAAGTGAGTCGGGTCGAGGGTCGAAATATATATTATATCGAGCGATACGATCTTAAGTATAATTATTTAAATGGGAAAATAATTATATGTTAGGTGACGTCGAGTCGATGATAATAAGATACAAGTTAAGGAAATATTAACAACAGTAATATATAACTTGTAACACAAAGGGTAATGTAACGCCAACGAAACCTAGGATACGCGCTCAATTAAACGGGATTTGGAATAACTTGTGGTCGGGAGTTGGGTGTACAACTTGCCAAGGCACATGCACTATAGGAATAGTGACTCATACGTCCAGGACGTTTGTAGGTGCGAGGCCCTCTATGCTATCTACCTAGTGAGCTAGACAGTGTTCAGGTGAGTTTCACGGCCCCATTTTACTGTTTTAACTGGGGAAAGATATGTTTGTCAAATAATGTCACATGTTGAAAAGGTTTTCAAAGGATACAATGTGATAAGTGGTATGATGAGTACTTGAGCAGTGAACGCCACTCGGGGTTGAGTCCTCTCTTCCGTAATCATTAATTCAGGGAAATGAAACCGAAAGAATATTTGGATAGTACTATTGGTGCCTGACAAGGCCCACCCCTAATCGATAGCGTCGATTATGCATCAGCGTATGCCTGGGGTGCACGTATTCTGAAATTAAGTCGTTGGGTTCCGAGGAACGACTTGGAGCGGGGCATTATTATTAGTCTTGGTTTGGTTATGGGGCTCAAGGGATTGCTCATCATTATAGTTTGTAGGAGCTAGCTACTCCTTACAAAGGCCACAAGTTGTGCAGGTTTCGCACATGTTGTAAAAAACGAAATGTCGATCGACAAGATCCTAGTATAATTATTTAATGGGAAAATAATTATACGGTAAAGTGAGTCGAGTCGACGGTTGTGGAAATATTGTTGTTATGAAACTAAAACCTGTGAACTCACCAATATTTTATATATTGACGTCTTTTTAAACATATCTTTCAGGTAACTAAGTGCTGAATAGATATGGGGCTAGTGCGGTGGAATTCGGGATGTCGGTTACTGGTCGGGATTTCATTCACTGTTACCTTCGGGTTGGAGCATAAATGGAAATTCCCACATTGAAACTTAATGTTCATCGTTTTAAGCAATGCCTTGTGCAATATTGTAACGAGATACTCATTTCCGACATTCTAATAAATTGATCTTTTCTAATTAAATATAGTTTGTGTTAATCTTGACTTTGATATACTTTCGAGCGTTGCGCCACGTGTTTCCGCCATTGGCGTGGTGTGACATAAAATTTCTTGCAACTTCTTCTACATGATAAATGGTATTGTCATGAATAATCGTAATCTTCTGATCGTTAATTTGTTTAATCTTTTGAGTCAAGAGATCTTGTAGTTGCAATATGCAATTCTCGTTAGGAACTTAAACAAACATTGTGAAGTTTGCCGACGCATCAATGGCTAAAAAGTTGTCAAAAAGTGGAAAAAACCCCGAATTCGGGATGGTTTGAAGGATCAAGTGAGTTTAATTTTGTGTGAGCTATCGTGATTGAGAAGCCCTTGGAATGAAGAACAATAGCAAGTTCAAGCATAGGAGTCATAGTAACTTGAAATGGACTCGATAGAAGTACCAAATGCTTACATCAGTTTCTATCATCTCCCATATTGCCTCATGAGTATAAAAAGTTCCGGTACAAGATCCGGTAGACCTTTGTACCTGAGAGGATAAAGATCCGGTACAAGCTCTTGCTACATAGAATCTATGATATAGATTGTACAAAGCAAAAAGTAAACCATATTGCACAAGTACAACTACATGATTATTTACATACAACACAAATTATATTATTTATCATTTACCTTGCACTGGAAGTTGTCCTTGCGCATGAAGTTTTGGAAGAGTATGGAAAGCCGGCACATTCGAAGAACTACAACTTCGTAAAACGATGCTTGGGTGATTCAAATTTCTTGCAACTTCTTCTGTAACATACATGGTATTATCATGAATAATTGTAATCTTTTGATTTTAACTTGTTTAATCTTTTGAGTTAAGAGATCTTGTAGCTGCAATTTGCAGTTCTCATTAAGAACTTAGACAAACTTTGTGAAGTTTGCTAATGCATCAATGGCTAAAAAGTTATCGAAAAGTGGAAAAACCCCGAATTCGGGATGCTTTGAAAGATCAAGTGAGTTTAATTTTGTGTGAGCTATCGTGATTGAGAAGCCCTTGGAATGAAGAACAGTAGCAAGTTGAAGCATAGGAGTCATATGAACTTGAAATGGACTCGCTACAAGTACCAAATGCTTACATCGGTTTCTATCATCTCCCATATTGCCTGATGAGTATGAAAAGATCTGGTACATCTTTGTACCTGAGAGGATAAATATCTGGTACAAGCTCTTTCCGCAGAGAATCTATGATAGAGATTGTACAAAGCAAAAAGTAAACCATATAGCACAAGTACAACTACATGATTATTTACATACAACATAAATTATTTGATTCATCATTTACCTTGCACCAAAAGTTGTCCTTGCGAATGAAGTTTTGGAAGAGCATGGAAAGTCGGCACATACGAAGAACTACAACTTCGTAAAACGATGCTTGGGCGATATAAATGTCTTGCAACTTCTTCTGCAACATACATGGTACTACCATGAATAATTGTAATCTTCTAATTTTAACTTGCTTAATCTTTTGAGTCAAGAGATCTTATAGCTGCAATCTGCAGTTCTCGTTAAGAACTTTGACAAACTTTGTGAAGTTTTCCGATGCATCAATCACTAAAAAGTAGTCGAAAAGTGAAAAAAAAACCCAAATTCGGGATGGTTTGAAGGATCAAGTGAGTTTAATTTTGTGTGAGCTGTCGTGATTGAGAAGCCCTTAGAATGAAGAACAGTAGCAAGTTTAACCATAGGAGTCATATGAACTTGAAATGGACTCGATAGAAGTACCAAATGCTTACATCAGTTTCTATCATCTCCCATATTGCCTGATGGGTATAAAAAGATCTAGTACAAGATCCAGTAGATCTTTGTACCTGAAAGAATAAAGATCCGGTACAAGCTCTTGCCACATAGATCTTTGTACCTGAGAGGATAAAGATCCGGTACAAGCTATTGCCACAAAGATCTTGTAGCTGCAATTTGCAGTTCTCATTGCGAACTTAGACAAACTTTGTGAAGTTTGCCGATGCATCAATGGCTAAAAAGTTGTCGAAAAGTGGAAAACCCCGAATTCGGGATGGTTTGAAGGATCAAGTGAGTTTAATTTTGTGTGAGCTATCGTGATTGAGAAGCCCTTGGAATGAAGAACAGTAGCAAATTGAAGCAGAGGAGTAATATGAAATTGAAATGGACTTGCTACAAGTACCAAATGCTTACATCGGTTTCTATAAACTCCCATATTGCCTGATTAGTATAAAAAAGATATGGTACAGGATCCGGTAGATCTTTGTAGCTGTGAGGATAAAGATCCGGTACAAGCTCTTGTCACATAGAAACTATGATATAGATTGTACAAAGCAAAAAAATAAACCATATTACACAAAGTACAACTACATGATTATTTACATACAACACGAATTATTTGGTTCATCCTTTACCTTGCACCGGAAGTTGTCCTGCGCATAAAGTTTTGGTAGAGCATGGAAAGCCGGCACATACGAATAACTTAAACTTCGTAAAACGATGCTTGGGCGATTCAAATTTCTTGCAACTTCTTCCGCAACATACATGGCATTATCATGAATAATTGTAATATTCTAATCTTAACTTGTTTAATCTTTTGAGTCAAGAGATCTTGTAGCTGTGATCTACAGTTCTCATTAAGAACTTAGACAAACTTTGTGAAGTTTGCCAATACATCAATGGCTAAAAAGCAGTTGAAAATTGGAAAAACCCCAATTTCGAGATGTTTAGAAGGATCAAGTGAGTTTAATTTTGTGTGCTATCGTGATTGAGAAGCCCTTGGAATGAAGAACAGTAGCAAGTTGAAGCATAGGAGTCATATGAACTTGAAATGGACTCGATAGAAGTACCAAATGCTTATATCGGTTTCTATCATCTCCCATATTGTCTGATGAGCATAAAAAGATCCGGTAGATCTTTGTACCTGAGAGGATAAAGATCCGGTACGAGCTCTTGCCACATAGAATCTATGATATAGATTGTACAAAGCAAAAATTAAACCATATTGCACAAAGTACAACTACATGATTATTTACATACAACACGAATTATTTGATTCAACCTTTACCTTGCACCGGAAGTTGTCCTTGCGCATGAAGTTTTGGAAGAGCATGGAAAGCCAGCACATAGAAGAACTACAACTTTGTAAAATGATGCTTGGGCGATTAAAATTTCTTGCAACTTTTTTGCATCAAACATGGTATTATCATGAATAATTGTAATCTTCTGATCGTTAACTTGTTTAATCTTTTGAGTCAATAGATCTTGTAGCTGCAATCTGCAGTTCTCGTTAAAAAGTTAGACAAACTTTGTGAAGTTTGCCGATGCATCAATGGCTAAAAAGTTGTCGAAAAATGGTAAAACCCCAAATTCGGGATGCTTTGAAGGATCGAGTGAGTTTAATTTTGTGTGAGTTATCGTGGTTGAGAAGCCCTTGGAATGAAGAACAGTAGTAAGTTAAAGCATAGGCGTCATATGAACTTGAAATGGACTCGCTACAAGTACCAAATGCTTACATCGGTTTCTATCATCTCCCATATTGCATGATGAGTATAAAAAGATCCGGTAGATCTTTGTAACTGAGAGGATAAAGATCCGGTACAAGCTCTTGCCACATAGAATCTATGATTTCGATTGTACAAAGCAAAAATTTAACCCTATAGCACAAAGTACAACTACATGATTATTTGCATACAACACGAATTATTTGATTCATCATTTAACTTGCACCTGAAGTTGTCCTTACGCATGAAGTTTTAGGGTTTTCAAAGGGTATAAACGTAGGGCGACTAAACTCATTATGGAGTGGGAAAGATGCGCGATTTTTTATGACATGGTGTAGAATTTTTGTTGTAACAGTAGTAACTATAGGTGATTTTGCGGGCGTTTTACATTGTGTTAGTGTCTTATTTGTACAATGTAATGTATATTTTAGGTGTTGAATAAAAGTAATTTCCCGATAAAAGAAAACTCAAGAAAATATTTACGTTATTAAGAAAATATATACTACATAAATTTTTATGTAAATTACTGATGCTGAGAGAGTTGAGGTCGACATGATTGTCAGTGTGTTCTGGTTCCCTTTAGGATATGCAGTTATAAATGGTTTATGTGTTCTTAAGTTATAAACACGTTGAGAGAGATGAGAGTAATGGGGACCGCTAGGTTAGTGGTTATTGTGGCACATGGCAAATTCACTAGTCGAGTCCGTACAATTAACTAGTTTGTTTCACTATGTGCTTAGAATAAGTGTGTCGATGCGCCTCATTATTTGAATGATTATGTGAAAATAAACTCTACCCGAATACCATGGATCAACAATAGCGTATGGATTTTCACATAATATTTTATTTGGCAAAACTATATATTTTTTATATATACTTGTGTGCATGATCAAAACATTTAAAAACAATATTATACACACACATAGGCCAAGTACAATATATATCTATATTACCATGTGATTATATATTGTTGACGGGGACAAGACAATGGACTTGTATACACACATATGTATGTGTGTGTATATATATATATATATATATATATATAAACATATGTGTATTGTATATAAGACAAATCTTGACAACTCATGCTACTAATCCTATACATACATACAATCTCACACACCAAGAAGTACAAGCTAGGATGTGCATGCATAAGTCATTTTCATGGAATTTCACCAAAATGGAAACATGCAACTAGGATCTCCATGGAATGACAACTTTCACTTCCTTCTTTTCTTCTTTCCTTGGCCGAACACACACACCACACTTGCTAAATTTTGATCGGATTATAAGTAAGACAATGACAAATCCTTCCATGCATGTGATAAAGGGACAAAAACCAACAACTAATCCTAACTTATACCCATTTAGCTAAGCCTGAACTCATACCATCACCTAAGGCTCTTACCCTTCCCTAATTAGAATAAGACAACATCCTCCTACTACTTGTGTATTACGGCCGAAAGGGACACATAAAAGAGCACATGGAAACAAACATTAATCATAGAGGAGTCGCTATCTAGGCTCTTTGGCCGATCCTATGCAAGCAAGACAACTAGGCTACAAATGCACATGAGGTAAGCAATCTAGAAGCTAATGAGGTAATCATTTGCACACAAATAGACCCTAAACAAACACATCTCACTTCCCTAGGCTTAACCTTTGCCAAAACAACTTGATTTGATGATGAACACAATCGGCCAACTCATTTTATGATGGCAACTTATCATTCATTTAAGAGTTTTCACCAAAGAAGAGGCATGTACTTGTCAATGCAAAATAGGAATCAAGGAACCCTCTTTCCATGTTTCACACTATATAAGGAGAGCCAAGCCATTCCATTCCTCACACCAAAACATCTCCATTTCCTATCTCAAAACTCACGGCCCTTCACCCTCTAAACCAAGAGCCACACCAAGATAATCAAGACACGAAGAGGAGCTTAGATAGCCACTACCATCGACTACTAACCTCCTATTCGATGAAGTAAGTTAGCTAGCTCTCGCATTGCTTCTAATTCATCTTTAAACCTTCGGCTACCATGTAAACCCGACTATCGATCCTCTCGAACACCAAGAACCGATCACACACCCACACAAGTCATTGTATGCATTGTTTGTTTTATAACTAGTGAGCACTTTGCCAAGTTATCACCCTTTTACACTATGAAACGGCCACAACAATCATTTGAGTAATATTTCACGATCTTGGAACAACAAACAATCGCATAATAAATCGGTTTTTATGAACTAAACTTACAATGTGTTAGTTTTGATTAGAACCTCATACATACATGTCACGCATAGTATCAAAGATCAACATATAATATTGTACACACATAGCCGAGACATATAAGCATGTATGGGCCTTATGTTTTATTAAAATTACTACTTTTTGAACCAAACATATATGTATACATATTTCAACAAAACTCCCGGATTCCACGAAATCGTACACTTTACAAAAAAAATACAAACGAGATGCGCAAGGGTCCACAAGTCGGGTGAACAACTTGTATGGTAAACAAGTACACAAAACTTAAGATATCTTTGACGTTATAGGGCACTTTTGTCGGACAGTAGTTACTTCAATCCTTCTGCTTTGCTAGATCATATAACGAGACATCAGGTGAGTTTCGTGGCCCCTTTTACTGTTTTAATGTTTTGCAACTTCGGGGGAGAAACATGCTACAGATCAACATATGTACATGACAACAATATGTGTTACATGAGTTAGACCTACAATTGTCACACATCAACAAAATTCCCCGGACAACTATAACCATGTTGATTCTTTTGACACATTTGGATCCCTGGCCCCTGAGGCAGTACGGTTTCTGAAACGAGTGCAGAAGGTGGTCCACAGTGACTTGCAGAGCCCTAAGAACCAAGGGTTTGTGTTTAGCATGATAGGCTTTGCGATTCAAAAGGGGATAGCGGCGCAGCTTGTTGCCCGCTTACCCACCATCTAAATGTAACTTGTTTTGACAAATAATAAATGATTGGAAGATAATTATGTAATATATATATATATATATATATATAAACATAAACTTGTTTAATCCTTCCAAATATAAACAAAAAAGAATAATTCATACTTGCATAATGTCGCATATAAAACTCAAGCTGCACCAGCTGATAAATCAAATGTTGCAATATAAATCAAATGTTGAACTGTTAACATACAACCAATCAAGATGGTATTATCATGTTTTGACTTTTTTACACTCAAATGAACCATTTTCAAAATGCAAAATCATATATCATGAAGAAAAAGACACAGAGACAGATAATATTTATTAGATGGTTTAACAAAGTATCATCAATTTTCTTCAAATCTAACAACCACAAAGTATTCTATCACTATTTAACCACTGTAGCAATGAATGGGAACAGCTTACACGCGTTCCTTGATTCTACACCGCCTAAAAAGACACCTCAGTACTCCTAAAAACACACTCATATATCCACATTTATCCAAATAAAGGTAAAATGTCCATTGATGAGCGCACATAAACAAATTTTATGTATTTATAGTGGAGAACTAACCAACATCCCAAACATGGATCTTTAGATATGAGCGAGAGAACACTTGCACAAGCTCTGCAAAGGTAAAACAAGACATGAAACAAGAAGCAAAACATATTTTAAACCAGACAAGAAGTTAATATTAGAACTTTAGTAACTGTTTGCTTGTTCTATGGTATAATTAACTAACTATAAAGCTAAACAGGCCTTACCTGTGTTGGTTCGAGCAGAGAATTGCGTGTGACGTTCAAATTTAGTACTGGTATCAGCCAGATTTAATTTATCAACCACCAAATTCTGCATAAGACCAGTACGGGTAGAATGTTACTAAACCAAGTAAAACTTATAAGTTTAATCGACAACCAAAAATTCAATTAAATCCTAATTTTGGGACATCAAATCCTTGAGTCAATTGATTCCGTGTTCTTCAAGCTGAAAAGTCAAAGCAACAGAAATTAATATTAAATCGACAACTCAAATAAAGCCAACCTTACCCAGTTCGTTGGAGATACACCTACAAAATCTGAAACCACAGTGAACTCCTGTCGTCAGAAGCCCTAGCTTGCTTGTCGGTGGAATAAAATCTAGTCACCATAGATAAAGAGGGAGAATTGATAGTTCTATAGAGAAAAGAAGATGAATAAAGAGAGAGAATAAAACGAAAAAAAAGAAAAAAAATGAAATGAGATCTGGATCTAGAATGTACGATTGATTGCTTCTAGATATTAAAATTTTTGAAAGTTTGAAACATCCCACTCAAAGAATCTCGGGTTCACTTTTTAAAGCTTGACATAGCTTCAAATGTTGTACACCATGCATAAAAGGTTGTAAATCTCTTAAGTGACAAATGACCATTCCTACCCCTCCTATATGCATATTATATATAGTATAGATAATGGCTATCGATAAATATACAAACCTTATGTATATTTATTCCAACAAGAGGATGATATTAGAGAAAACAAATTGCTTAACCTTTTATCATCACCGAAAAGTTTCTGAATTTTTCACAGGGAAAAAAATCTCTAAACAGATTTTGTCTAACAAAAAAATATATGTTTCTCAAATCATTCTTTTGAAAATTTTGATTAGGATATATTGTCAAAGATGTCTACTTTAGTACTTTCCCTATAATATATCAATTTATCTATTTTGAAAATTTTAATTATGATATAGGTGGTTTTTATTCTTTGCTTTTTATTTTTCTAACTATAGTTATAATAATTAGAAAACAAAATAGGGGATTTAAACCGCTAAAAATATGAAAGTGTGATGGATAAACCCACCATTTTGAGTTACATAACTATTTTTGTATGTTATTAGGAACACATATTTGTATTTATTTTCTTATTGTGTCTCCTTTTCCCCTATTTTAACTTTTGAACACATGTTAAAAATAGTCAATAGTTATTTTGTAAGATTAAAAAACTAAAAATAAGTTAAACATAGAGAAAACTTCAACGACTGAACACATTCTATAATAGTTGAGGTTTGAAACCAATTTCCTCTTTTCACTTATTTATTATGACGAATTATTCATGAACAAGCTATAGATTGATTCAACAATTTGAAAGGAAACTGATTTTCCCAAGCATAGATGAAGTGAAGGCTATCACTAGGATTCATCCGTTGACCATCATTGACGATACACACATCACCTTGTTTTAAGATAACTTTAGGATCAATTTCTTTATGGGATTGGAAGCCTTTACAATCTAAGTATGCTTTCAGTATGATGCAAGGGCTTGCGTTTTCAAGTCTCACGCCCCACTCTCCTGGTGTAGCTGTTTGCTCTTGACGGATGGTGAGGTTGAAATCTTGACCATAAACATCTATACGATTACACACATTATAAAATTATATCCAAAGGCAAATGAACATTAACGATCAATACAAGAGAAATTTAAACAATGTTAGTAATGATTATAAGTATACCTCTGCACATAAGGCAAATGACGATAAGTACACAAATGTGTTTCATGATGGTTTCCAAAGGGTTGTGGTATGGTCTTTGACACTTATTTGATGATGAAAACATCTAACAAACTTATCTATATATACACTCATACTAATAAAATCAACCTTCTGTTTTGGAAAATCAATTAAATGTTTTTAAGGTTTCAAATAAATCAGTCGTCTGTTTTAAATTATGAATTTAATGTTTTATAATAAAGGAGGGTGGTCTTTAGTTGGGTTGGATAATAATTATACTATATTAATAGACAACTTGATTTGAATAGTAACTTTATTATTTTTTTTATTCATTTTGTTATGTTAAATACATATTATTTTAAAATATTTTAAACATGTTACTAGTGGTGTGGTGGTTGAGTTGGTTTCTTTATAAGGTCCTTACCCAGGTTCGATTCTTGCAGCCTTGAAATATATTTTTTTTTCTTTGTCCACCTACCTACCTATTGGTTAATCCCATGAAACTAACCTCAAAATATTTAGGAATAATCATAATCAAGATTCATTGTGGGTTTCTAACGTACAATACGAAGATCATCATACCATAATCTCATAACAATTAAGATACTTACGTAAAGATCAAATCATTAAATCAAATCGTTGCAACCAGTAACGCTAAGCCTTTCGATTGTTGCGTGGCGGAGCTGTAAAACTATAAAAGGTATTTAACATAACCGGTGAGTCGCGGTTCTTGAATTGAGAGAAACGGAGAGTGATCAGTGGTAGTGTTTCACTTAATTTTAGGAGATAACCATTTAACCTCCGGTTCGCTTATGTGTGGGTTGTTGTGTATCCATTGATGATGACTAAATACATGGCTTCTGGGTGAGGTTAAGTCGAATGATTGTGGGTTTTCATCATATTGGTTGAATTTTGAATTAACATATTTGTTACGGAATTGAATGATAACATGTTAGAAATTGAGTAAGTTTGTTTTAATATTGAGTTTGAAAAATCCACATTAACGCGTAATGTGAAAGAACAACTAGTTAATGTAATTAACAAAAGTAGGAAAACCCTAATCCTCCGAAAAGATAGGGCGACTGACGGCGAAAAAGGCTTTCTGAAGATCTCTGCATGGCGAGTAGGGAACGTTACAAGGTGGATACGTGGTATGATGCACCGGTTCGAAGAGGAAGACGACAAGATCAGCAGCGTATTCCAAATCAGCATGAAGAAAAGGTCACAAAGTTTTTTGTTTCAAACCTCCCTGAGGGTTGTTCATCAGCAGATCTGCTTGCAGTTTTCAAGGATTTTGGAACGATCAAAGGCATCTACATTGCACGTAAGTATGATAGACTTGGTAAAAGGTTTGGTTTTCTTTCTCTCATCAATGTGAAGGATCCGGTAGGGTTAGAAGGTTTAATGAAGGATGTATGGATTGGGTCCTATAAGCTTTATGTGGTGCTGGCTCGATTTGTGAATGGTGAAAAAGTACTTCGGCAGCCTGAGAAACATTGGGTGCCGGTTGGGGTTGATTCACAGGGTCCTGATCAGGGGTTGGATGGTGGTCAGGATGGGTCGGTGGGTAATGATGTTAATGTCAATAAAACTAGAGAGGAAGGCCGGTCTTTTAGAGACTCGTTATTGAACATTGAGCGATCCAAAGCAGTCACAGAGGTTCCGGTTAATGTCAAGGGTAGGGGAGGTTTTGACTGGGAAGGATGTGGGGCATTGGGAAGAGTCTCCGATTTGAAAAAACTATCGAAGCTAAGAATCTGGTTGGACTTGCTAGGCCACTGCAAGGTTGGGATTCGGTACTTGGGTGGGCTTTGGGTGATCCTCTTGTTCGAGTCATGTGTGTGCATGGAGACGTTTGTTGCATGTAGCGCTACTTGGAGGGTTTGTTTTGATAGTCTTGAAAAGTGGGAAGGGCAGGAAATCCAAAGTGAACGTGTTGCATGGCTTCGTGTGTTTGGACTACCACTAAAACTGCATGATGAAGGTGTTTTCCAGGACATTGGCAGCCACTTTGGTGAAGTCATACAACTACCGGAATGTGATGACGCCACGGTGGACCTGTCAAGTGTTATGATTGGTGTGATTCGCAAGACGGGGCCAAGGGTGAACGAGTTTATAAAAATTAAATGGGAGGAACAGGTTTTGTCAATTATGGTTGAAGAGGAGATAGGTGATTGGGTTCCGGAGTGCATTGACGACTGCTCGGGGTATTCAGAATCAGAAACTAAAAGCGATTGTCAAGAGGATATGGTGGAGGATAATGTTAGAGTTGAGCCGGTTGTAGTTGATGAGAACCCGATGGTGCAGGAAGAGGAAACGGCTGTCCCGGTTGAGGTCGCTGTGGATACGGTTCAGTCTGATCATGTTTCTCAACAGAATACGGATGTCAATGGGGATGCGGTAGATACGGAGGTGAATGAAACTATTCGAGTGGACACGTCAGTTGTTGATAATGACACTGGGATTAGTAGAGGTAAAAAGAGTAGAGGTTTTCGTAAAAAGACGAGGGCGTCTAAAACACCGTCGCCTACCGGACAGGAAAGACCAAAAAAACGAGCTAGAGAAGGGGAAGATCTCTTTGATATTGATAGATTCATATACGCTGTTAGTGGAAGTGAAGCTATCGAGTCAGGGGAGGTTCCTATTATTAATGCGGGTCATGAAGGTGTTAGTATGGTTTGTGAGCAAGTTGTGGAGAATTATGGGTTGATCAGCGATGAAGCAAAAGAAACAGTTAAGTTGGGTACAGTTCTAGGCGTTGAACAATTTGAAAAGTTTGAAGATTTGGTTCATAAGGAGATTGTGGAAGAAGGTTTTCAACAGGTGGATAAATGAATGTTATTTCCTGGAATATGAGGGGGATTGGGCAGGAAGGAAAGGGAGTTTGGTGTAGGAAACTTAGAAAAGATAATGAGGTGGGGGCGATATTGATCCAAGAGACGCAATTTGGGTCTTTGGATTCGGTTGATATTGGGAAATTCTGGGGGTTTGGGGAGTTTGATTTGGAGTATGTGGATGCTACGGCTCGGTCTGGGGGTCTGATTACTATTTGGAACCCGAAATTGTTTACTAAAGATTCAGTTTTCAAAGACCGGAATGTGTTGGTTGTTTCGGGTCATCTTATAGGTGATGGGTCAAAACTGGCGCTAGTTAATGTGTATTGTCCTCAACGTCTTGTGGATAAAAGGAGGGTGTGGGAGGTGATTAGAGGGTTGAAAGCTAGTGGGGATGGGTTGTGGATCGTTGCCGGGGATTTTAATAGTGTGCGAGACCGGGATGAAAGACGGAATTCTTCTTTTGACTCGTTAGATGCTTCGGAGTTTAATGAGTTTTTGGAGGAGTCCGAGTTGTTTGAATTTGGTCTTAAAGGGCGGAAATTCACCTACTTAGCTAATAATAAGTTAAGTAGGATTGATAGAGTTTTTGTGGATTGGGTGTTTTTTAATAAGTGGCCGAAACGCGGTTTACCAGGTGCTGGATCGTGACGGTTCGGATCACTTTCCTTTGTTGTTGAAAATTGGGTCGAGTAATTTTGGCGCCAAACCTTTTAAATTCTTCAATTCCTGGATGGATCGGGAGGGCTTTAATGAGGTGGTCAAAAAAGCGTTGGAAGGTTTTAATGGTTCAGGGCCGCCGGATTTGGTTCTGCTTCATAAATTCCGTGTGTTACGTGACCAAATTCTGCTGTGGAAGAATCAAGTTTGTGCTAATGAAGTGGTGGAACTCGATATGCTCTTTAAGGAGGTTAAAGAGTTAGAGTTACTTATGGAAGAAAGGGAGCTCATGGAAGAGGAGGTTTGGGTGTTGGAGGAGGCAAAAAAGCGGATTAAACAGTTAGAATATTACAATTTGAAAGATTTGAAGCAAAATTCTAGAGCTCTTTGGGCGCGTGTGGGTGATGAAAATTCGAGATTTTTTCATGGGTCGATCAATAGTAGGAGAGTTTCGAATGCTATTGTGGGTTTGGATATTGATGGGGTGTGGATAAAGGAGCCGAAGGAGGTTAAAAAACAGGTGTTGGGTTTTTATAGAAACAAGTTTGTTGAAGAGTGCCCGGTTCGTCCGATGTTAGGGTGCTACGGTTTGAAGTCTTTGAACTCGATTCAGGTCAATGAGCTTTCTCGTCCTTTCGTGGAAAAAGAAGTCAGGGAGGCTGTGTTTCAATGTGGCAACGATAAAGCGCCTGGTCCGGATGGGTTCAATTTCGATTCATTAAAAGGTATTGGGAATTTTTCTCTTCGGATTTTATGAATATTATGAATCACTTTGCGGTTACAGGTAACATTAGTCGTGGTGTTTCGTCTTCTTTTATTACTCTTGTTCCCAAAGTTAAAGACCCGTGAAACTAGAGGAATATCGGCCAATTAACTTGATTGGTGTCATTAGTAAAGTGATATCGAAGGTGTTGGCGAACAGGTTGAAGCCAGTTATGGACTCGATTATTAATGAAACCCAATCGGCTTTTGTGGCGGGTAGGTATATTTTGGATAGCCCCTTATTGATTAGTGAAGTGTTATCTTGGTCAAAAAAGTCGGGTGCTGAATTATTTCTTTTTAAGATTGATTTTGCTAAAGCCTATGACAATGTCAACTGGGCTTTTCTTATCTCGGTTATGAGACAGATGGGGTTTCCAGAGATGTGGTGCTTGTGGGTTGATGGGATTCTAAAGTCATTCTAAAGTCGGCTCGTTCGTCTGTCTTGGTCAATGGCTCGCCGACTTTTGAATTCAATTGTGAGAAGGGTATCCGCCAGGGCGATCCTTTGTCCCCATTTTCTGTTTATTATGGTGATGGAGGCGTTTTCTGGTCTTATTAAAAAGGCGTGTGATGTGGGTGCTTTCAGGGGGGTGGGTTTTGATAATGGTAGCTTTGTTGTCTCCCACTTATTATACGCTGACGATGCTATGGTGATGGGGGAATGGTCCGATTCTAATCTGGTATGTTTACGTCGCATCCTTCGGATTTTTCATATATGTTCAGGCTTAAAGATCAATATTCAAAAATCTACTTTATATGGGGTGGGTAAAAATTCGGAGGAGGTGGGTATTAAGGCGCATGAGTTGGGCTGCAAAATGGGTGCGACCCCTTTTTCTTATCTTGGTATCAAAGTGGGATCTAATATGAATAGAATTCTTAACTGGGATCCGGTGATTAATACGGTTAAGAATAGATTAACTCGGTGGAAGTCGAAGACGTTGTCTATAGGGGGGCGTCTGACGTTGATTAAGTCCGTGTTGGTTAGTCTCCCTTCATATTATTTCTCGCTTTTTGTTGCTCCTGTTGGTGTGTTAAACACTTTGGAAGGAGTGATCAAGAAGTTTCTTTGGGGAGGTAATAGTGAGGGTAGGAAACTCCATTGGGTGGCTTGGGAGGAGGTCACCAAACCAATTAAATATGGAGGCCTGGGGATCCGAAAATTGGGAGAATGTAATAAAGCTTTCATTGTGAAATGGCTTTGGAGGTATAGACATGAAAAAAATGCTTTATGGAGAAGAGTTGTGGATGCCATTCACGGTTCTCAACGAAAATGGGAGGCGTATCCTCACAATGGAAGATTTAGCGGTGTTTGGGTTAATATTGTTAAGTGTGGGTTACGGCTGAAGGTGGAGAATCGCTGCAGCACGGATATGATTAGAGGGCGGGTTGGGAACGGTGCTGAAATTATGTTCTGGATTGACCCGTGGATTGATAGCTACCCGTTGAAACGCCTTTTTCCGGAGTTATTTCGTTTAGAGGCCGACAAGTTCTGCAAAGTTCGGGATCGAATTAAGGAAGGTGTCAATGGTACTTATTTGAGCTGGAATTGGAGGGCTCAACCGGAGTCTTATGTGCAGGTTCAGGAACTGTTAGCCTGCTGCGAATTACTGTTCGGCCAACGTTTGGGTACCAACACGGATTCATGGGTTTGGGATAATGGGTCCTTCAATGGGTTTGATATTCGGGTGGTTAAGAAGTGGCTCGATGGGGACCGCTTTGCTCAGTCGGAGGAACATTTCAAATGGTGTAGGTGGATCCCAATAAAATGTAATGTGTTTATGTGGCGTATGCTCCGCGATAGAATCCCTACGAAACAAGCGCTCCAAAGAAGAAATCTGGATTGTGGTTCGGTTATGTGTAGCATTTGTGACGAACAGGTAGAAACGGTAGATCACTTATTCACGGGTTGTTACATGGCTTTTAACGTCTGGTGTGGTATCTCGAGATGGTTGCGGCTGCCCCCTTTTTTCTTCTTTTCGAGACAAGACATCCTCCAAGACAAGGACTGGCCACCGAGGAAGAAGAACGTGATTTATGGTTTGATGATTATTACTTGCTGGCGGATTTGGAAGGCGAGAAACGAGAAGATCTTTCAAAATGATGACAGGACGGTGGTGAATCTGGTTGCGGAAATTAAAGCTATTGGTTATGTTTGGTTTTCTAATAGATGTAAAAAGGGTGTAATGGGTTGGAAGGATTGGCAATCGTTTGATTTCGATGTAACATAATGTGACTGTGGTTTTGTTGGGGTCTCCGTCTTGGAGATCCCGTTTTGTGTTTGTGAATGAAATTAGCCTTCCAAAAAAAAAGTTAATGTAATTAACAAGCTTTTGGAAAAGATGAAAAAATATCAATTTTTTATAATTTCTAGTTATAAAAATAATACATCTCACTCCACTTATAAAACATCCATTAGGGTTTAAAGCTAGGGTTTTTCTCCTTCCCCTTACCAACAGCAATCAATAATAATCAATGGCCGACGAACAAACCACCACCGCCGCCGTCGAAACCACCGCCGTACCGCCACCAAAAGCCGATGAATCAGCACCGCCACAGGACATGGATCTCGAAACCCTAGACTCGAACGCTGACGTGGCAGCGAACGGCGGCAAACGCGTAAGAGAGGAAGACGCGACAACAGAGTCACCGGACAACACAAACGAACCTAAAAAACCGAAGATCGATGAAGCAGAGAAGTCTGTGGAAGAACAGAGACTCGAGAAAAAAGAAGAAGAAGCAAAGACTGGTCCGGTTTCTGTTGCGTATAAGACGTTTGAGACGTCTGTGGAGATGTATGATTATTATTTCAAGTTTCTGCATTACTGGCCTCCTAATTTGAATGTCAATAAGGTATATGGATTGATCTTTGATTTTTTATTTATTGAAATGTTATTGTTTAAGTATGCTGAATGAAGAATGGTAGATTGCAAGCTAGTTGGTGATTTAAATTTGAGTTTATTGGAGTCATAAGCTAGAATTGACACCTTCAGTTAAGAGAGTCACTGTCCGGGTTTGACCGAAAATGTTGGGCCGAACTTGTCACTACGGTTTTTAGAATTGGTTCGGTTGGTTTCCACAGTTTCAGTTTTGTTGGTTTGACAACAAAAATAATATAAGAATGATATTATCTTAAATTTTTAAGTGACAAGAATTGTTCGCGGATATAATATATACACAGTGCAGAGCCGTCTCAAGCTTCTTGGAGGCCCAAATCGCCTAATATAATTGGGGCCCTTTTGGTTAAAAGAATTGTTTTGATACAATAATGCCTATACGATCTTTGTGTGTGTATGCATAATTTGATAATTATAAACTACAAACCTCATTGCCAACCATCCGAAAGCCCAAAATTACCTATATATAGCGCATGTTTTTAGAATGTTGGGCCTAAAGAAAGTAGAGACCTAAAGCCCTAGCTTTATTTCGCTTCCCCTTTTGTATTTTCCTAAACTAAAAGAAAAAAATTTAAATGGATGGTTCCAAGTTCCGAACCATAAAACCGGGAACTGGATGTACATGTTTCAAACAGGCTGACTTTTTTTCAGTTAGGTCGGTTTCGATTGTTTATGAACGGCCCTACTTTCAATTTAAGTTAACTGTTACAACTAATGGATTTGATCACTGTTAGTAGAAGCCAATTAAGCTGTAAGCTGTGTAATTTATTATTCTGAAAACAGTTTGCGTTAACTTGTATCAGATACATTTGCATTCTGTGAAGTTGGTACACAATGCTCTAATGTGTAGCAACTTAAATTACGTGACATTTTGTTCTTGGCATGTTCTATGGATACAAGTGGGGTGGGTGGATCGTGGATGAAGGTTTGTGAAGCGACTGTGTGATGTTGAACGATTAGAATCGGCTGTACTAGAACGGGTTATAGTTCAAGATATGATTTTTTGGTTTGAGGCTATTTTAATAGGATATTTGGCATTTGGGTTATCATGAGCTAGAAAACGTTGATTGTTCAAGATTTTAGTGCATCAAATGACTAAATTTGACATTTTTTTCTGAAAAAAGTTGACGCATCTTGTGAGATGGTAGTGAAAGAAGGGTAATCTTATCGTTAAAAATCAGTTTTCAAATGCAAACCCAAGTGTAAGTTTCATTAACTTTGCAAGTGACAAACTGATTAGAACTTGGATATTGGTATGAAAAGGCACGCCCGTATCTTTTTTATTTGCTATAGAGCATTCCTCAGTATATAAATGTTTGAAAGATTCATGGCTTTTCAACATGCTTTTTTTTATATTTGGTTATGATGTACTTATAGTTTGCTTTTGATATCTACTGCAGTATGAACATGCAATGTTGCTGGACTTGCTAAAGAAGGGTCATCTAGAAGCAGATAAAAAGATTGGTGCAGGCATCAGCGCATTCCAAGTGCGGTACCATCCACAGTGGAAAAGCCGATGTTTCTTTCTTGTGCGAGAGGATGAGTCTTCTGACGATTTCAGTTTCCGCAAGTGTGTTGATCACATTCTTCCCTTGCCTGAAAACATGACAGTGAAATACGATTTCAACAAGTCGTCAGGCGGTGGCCATGGCGGTAGGGGTGGCGGCAGGGGTGGTGGCCGTGGCAATTGGCGTGGACGTGGGAGAGGTGGCAAACCAAGGAACTAATATAGACTTCTCGTTATTTCATGTTTGCCTGGATGTTGAAGTTTAATTAATGATGAGTTTTGCTGTAATATGTCACATTATCAGTTTTACTGCTTGATATTTTGGATGACACCCAAAATGGTTTTGAGTATCCCCAATGTTTGTTACACGGTCTTTTAGAGGTGTGCATGGTTCGGTTTCAGTTTTACCTGACAACTGAGTTGATGTGTGTCACGGCTCCACATTTAGTAGCTGTGTATGGGATAGTTGGAGTGTAGCCATGCATTTTATAAACTCACAGTAATTTCAAATAATTGTTTTGTTATGATGTTATTTCATGAGGGTCATGTAAGTGTAAGGGTGGTTGGGCGCCCTCAACAAAGTCGTCGTGCCCCAGCATAACGGTAAGTGCACAGGTGTTGCCGTAGAGTGCCCTGGTCCCCCTAATGGGCCAACTAGGTGTGTTAGGGGTCGGTTGTTAGGATGGTTATATGAACAACAATTTGTAAGTCTCTTTGATCATGAATGAAGAAGTGAATTAAGATTACTGTTTCCCTCTATTTTTTTATCAAGCTTCTATCTATTTTCTTAGACCGTTTGAATAAAGATTCAGTTCGTGGATAGAGTTGGCCAATTCAACTGCTATCAAAACTTATAAGCACTATTTGTTTTTCCTTGTAACGTGATATTCCTAGCTCGTTATATACTTATGTGTGCTTGTTTTTGTTGTGAATTTACCTTTAGGAATCGGATTTTCGAAACCAAATTTTTAATATGTCAAATGGTACTAATAACGACACAACACAATATATATAAATAAAATAATAGTGTTATTTAAATTTTGGAATTTCCAGAATTTCAGTAAAAAGTTAGATAAAAACATAGACTAAGAATAACACTTAATTATCAGTTTTTTTTTTTTTTGATTGAACCGTAGAGCATAATACATACAATTCTCCGACTAGCAATAGACTAGATGGAGAAACAAACAATTACAAAACATGAATGGATCTTAAGGCAACTCGACCAAAGAAATGTTTGCCTTGTGTTTCCTATTGGTAAACCACAAAAACGAACATTAGCAATCAAATTAAAAATAAATTCTTTCTTTGAGTCGTTATCATTGTCAAAATAACTTTATTGCAAAACCTCCAAAGCACCCAACGAATATGATAATAGCACTAAACAACTCTTTCTTGGATTTCAACAATAGCTGAGTAATCAATCCAAGAGAATAGCATCCACGATTCCAAAGAAACAACCAGCATACCATGTAAATCTCACAAATAGCAAAACTATATGTAAGGTCCGGAGAGAGTAAGATGTAGGCAAACTGTTCTTAGGAATAAAGAGGTTACTTCTAGAGAGACCCCCCGGCTCCAACATGAACAATAGACCAACGGAGACAAAGACGGATTCAACCAAACAAGTGATGACAGAGTATACGCTACAAGTATAAACATGTTAACAACATACAACATATTAAATTAAAGCAGTAGGTTTCACATATGCAACAAAACGGGAATTCGGCCAATATTAGTTAGGTTCGTTACAGTATTGATACTCTTTTTTTACCGGTAACCATGTTCATCGTTTTTTAGAGGATCAATTGGTCACATCTGCTAATCCCAGGCCCGCCACCTCACATCTGTCTAGACTATGTTGCTTAACCAGATCCATGCTAGCTTTAGTGTGGGGTTTGGCGTTCCACGAAAACCGTATCTTAACATGTTAACAAACTCACGTAGAGCCCAAACACAAATAAATGAGTCCCCAGGTAACCTCGTCGACGTGTTATCACAGTATTTATATTGGTGTGGACGTTAAACTATCAAAGTGATAGTCTACTGCACATCTTTCTCAAAACCCCTTCGATCAAATTCCAAGGTAAATAAAAATACCCAAAACCTCACCTAATTTAAATTATATAAATGTTTCGATTTTGGTCTTATTATTATTCATCACTTGTTGCTCGAATTAAGTTTTCATTATCTGATTGTGTATAGCCGTTGATCTTTTTTCACTGAACTCATCTAGTTAGAAGTTAAAACATTAAGTTTAGTTATTTATTATTCTGAAGTATCACTTGATCTGTTATGAGTGTCTGCTGGACTAATTAGGGTTAGAATTATTTATTCTAAAAAAAAACCCTAATTTTTTATTTGGGGATTTTATAGTTGATATATTTCATATTCAAAATCAACAGAGATTTATTTGCCTTTATATGCTTCTAATTGTTTGTTGCAGATAAATTCATTATTTTTCATATATTTAGTTATATAAATATAGAGGAAAGATCCGGTACAAATAGTTTTTTTGGTAAGAACTGTGAGAATCAAAGGATGGTATTTTTTTTTCTATTTTTTTTTTAAAAAAATTTTTCCCCATATTGTTAAACATGTATTATAGTATTGAAAACTAAAAAAATAAAATAAAAAATAAAATTTGGTGTAGAGTAATTACGTGTAGAGTAATTACATAATTACTCTAGTGTAAACTAATGTATTTACCTTAATGACGTAATTACACTAAAAAAAATTTTTTTTAAAATTTTTTTTTTGTATTATTCATCTAGAAAGAATGTTTAAGCACATGGGAAAAAAAAATTCTAAAAAAAAAAATAAATTTTTTTTACCCCCTTTGATTCTCACAGTTCTTACAAAAAAACTATATGTATTTGATCTTTACTCTATAAATATAATAGTCAGTGAACCCTAACATCCTTTATTAAATCTTTAGTATAGATAGCAGTTTCAACCAATTTACTTATAAATAGATAGATATGTTTTTTTTGTTTTAATCTCAAATGGTTCGACCCCAAAGGGATAGGGGTTTGTTTTTAGTAGATTAGGTTTTGCGATCCAGAAAGGGGTGGAGGCACAGCTTGTTGCTACTTGCTTGTCGCCCTGTCTACCTGCAATCTTAATGTAATTTGCCAGTTATGAAATTAAATGAATTCAAAAAAGTTAAAATTAAACAACTTAACTAAAAGGAGGACCGGTAATCTGAATGTGTTAAACATATTGATAGTCAAAGAAGTTTATTTTTAATGCGTATAGCACCCTAAATTGTTTAATCAAAGACGTGGAGTGTTATTGGAATGATATGGTATTCGACTATTTGCATAAAATGTTTATATCTATACCTTTAAAAAAAATCTTGACGGAGGTATTTGCTGGTCAACTCAGCTTGCCCTGGCTTGTTTCAACTTTCAACCTGTACCTGTTTTAATGCTGTGAATCACTTAGTTGTACCTGAGGTGCGCAACTATGATCAGTCACCACTCGCCAGGTGTTAGGTTCGTCGCCTGTTGTGCATGGATAGATTTTGTGCTTTTTAGGGTCTACATATTGCTTCATAGGTTGTAGTTGTACATATAGGTTAGTTATATATTAAATCATGTATGGATTTTTTACAATCTAAGTTTTGGGTGTTAAAGAACTAATAGGAATATATGATAGTAAATACAACTTGAGTTAGGGTCAGGGGTGCAAACGGCTCGAGCACGGCCTCAATTAACTTATAAGAGCTCGAGCTCGGCTCGTTGGTAGTTTTTCAAGCTCGAGCTTGACTCGGGCTCGGCTCGTTTAGTGTTTAGTAGTTAGTATATAAAATTAAATAATAGGCTCGATAAGTCAAAAGCTCTACTCATTTATTAAACAACTTTAAATGTGGAGTACATGATATAAAATAATGATAAACTAATATTATACTAAGGCTTAATGAGCCTAGCGAGCTTCATATGTCAGGCTCGAGCTCGGGCTCGATAAGTAAACGAACTTTGTTATAGGCTCAAGCTCGGCTTGGGCTCGATAAGGCTCGGCTCGTTTTGAGCTTTTATTGAGCCGATCTCGAGTAGCTCGCGAGCTGCTCGGCTCATTTGCACCCCTAGTCAGGGTATAAATATTATATAAATACCTGGGGCCTCACATTAGTGACGCGGTGCCTTTCCCTCAGCTCTGGAAATCTGTTGCTTCAGTGCACCTTGTGTCTTTTAAACCAAGGTGAGCCGCAGATTTTGTGAATTCTGATTTTTACATTTTTGTTTGAAAAGCTTGAAACACAATGGGAAAGGACGCAAAGGGAGGAAAAGGCAAAGGAAAACAAGCAAGCGGGAGTGAGGATGGTGGTGCAAAAGGCAAAGGAAAAGGTGGAAAGGCTGCTGATGGCCTTGGTACTTGCACGTATGTAAAAGGTTTCCTCTTCATCTTGCAATTTCTTTTTCTTAAAAAATGTTTGTTAGTTTGGAGATGAAATATAATGTGTATTTTTGTTCTGAATTTGATTCACAGCAAGGCATATTTTGTGTGAAAAGCAAGGAAAAATTAATGAAGCATACAAAAAGTTGCAAGACGGGTGGCTTAGCAATGGAGATAAGGTCCCTCCAGCTGAGTTTGCAAAGGTAACTTCTCATTTAAGGAGTTTCATTCCTTGTTATGTATCTTTACTTATGGTATGCATGATATTTTCTTCAAAAAATGGGTTCTTTTGAATCACATGATTACAAATGAGGTGTTGTTTCGGTTGGACCTTTAAATCTTTACTCACTTTATGAGTGTCATTCCTTTGTATGTTTTGAAACCTTAATTACCTTTTGTAATTAATTTTTTATTAATGTTGTGCATGTTTTCTTTTTTCAATAAAATGGGTTCATTTGATGATTTGAAAACACATGATGACAAATGAGCTGTTTTTTTGTTGGACTTCATATGTTTTCTAATTTGATTCATTTTATGAGTGTCATTCTTTTTTTTAGGTTCTAAAACCTTTTTTCCGTCTGTCATTAGTTCTTTATTAATTTAACGCATGAATTTTTCTTTATGAAAATTGAAAAAGTGTTCTTTTGAAAACACATGATGGTAAATGAGTGTTTTCTTTTTATTAGGACTTCAAATCTCAGATGGCGACTTCACTCAGTAGAATCTTGTCAGATTAAAGTTCTATAAATTGTCTATTTACTTCTAACTGAGATAGCAACTTCAGTATCAAAAAGACAAAGATCTGGACACTCGTCCAATCTAGTTAGATTTGCATACTCCTCCAAGTTTCGAAAAAACCCATTTCCAAATAGTTTTTGTCATGCATAGCAGCATCTACGATACTGATCATAGTTACAGTGCCATTTTTGGTTTTCTTGTAAAAAAGAATGAAGATGTGAAAAGTTAAAACTAGAGTTTTATGACTATTTTGTAGATAGCCGCCGAATATTCAGAATGCCCATCAGGAAAGAAAGGTGGAGACCTAGGATGGTTTCCGCGGGGGAAGATGGCTGGGCCATTTCAAGAGGTTGCTTTTAACACAGTTGTCGGAGCTACCAGTCCACCTTTTAAGTCAACGTGAGCTTACATACAATTCTTATTTCATGTCGTTTTCTTTTTATAGCCATTTTAATCCTTTTTTTTAAACACACCTTTTGAGAGATCAAATGGTTAAAATGAAAGAATTGTTAGCCAAAAAATATGGTCAAACGGGTCCAAAGTTGCCCACATCAGTGATTTTAAGGCATACAACCTCCTAAATTGTTTATATCAGTAGATAGCTTGTGATTGTCAATATTATAGTTTTTTAATCATATTAACAGACCGGTTGTTTATTGAAAGCAAAAGGACCTGACCCGTTTCAACCCCGTACAACAGAATTACCTAGTCCGTTGGGTCTGACCATTTTGCCATTTCGAATGTTCCTTAAAAATGCAGGCATGGGTATCACATCATCTTGGCCGAAGGACGGAAGAATTAGATCATAAGCAGCTTAATGTTATTGTTATGACCATCAAATAAAGCTGAAATGGTGTGTGAAATCTTTACAGTATTTTTGTCTTTTTGAACATCTGAAACACGTTCAGAATGTGTCTTTTTATTTGGCCATAAAAGTGTGTGTTGGTTTTTGTTGTTTTTTTACTGCTGTTATAACTTATAAGGTCCCAAATGAGATTATTGGGAAAACAATACCAATGGCTTCCCCTTGTATTAGTATATGTCAAAATGGGCTATTATTAGACTAAGGGGAGTGGTGGCGTGGGTTTGGCGTGAGTTGCCAACCCAAGCCCCAAACACCACCCCCTACCTTGGGTGAATGGGGCGTTGCCCCTTTGGCTGGCGTGGGGGAAGGCCGGCTGTGGGGCATTGGGGGAGATGAGATGGAGGGAGGTGATTGGAGGGTTTTTTTAATTAAAAAATAACTTTTAAACATTTGAAACCCAAACCCCTCCGCTCATCTCTCTTTATGAGGGCTTGAGTTTTGGACCCAACTCTTGCCACATGGCAACTCATGCCTCAATCTCAACCGCCTCCCCCACTCCCTTCACTCCTAAACTTATGAAACCTAGAATGGGTTTAAATGTACCATCACCATCCACCGCACTGCCTATGACATCATCTACCACTGTTGCCGATGCCACCAACTACAGGTCCAACCCGTTTTGATCAGAACTAGTTTTGACAAGATTTTAAGCTTCTAGCTTTGACTTGGCCGACCCTTTTTACTTTTGACAGCTTTTAATTTTGTTGCACATCATTTGAGTGTACACCTGTTAGTTTTGACAAAGTAGAAGAAACAGGTAATAGTGAGTAGATATTTTTTGTTAGTTGAAATTGCACCAAATTTGAATAAGTTTATGTATTGGGCATTTGGGTCCACGCAAAACGTAACTCAAACTAGAGATGCACAAACCGGTTTTTTAACCAGGAACCGGGCCTGGGTTTGGTTAACAAGGTCAATAACCGGTTAGGGTAGGAACCGATTCCGGGTACGTTTGGGTTTTGACAGGTTTGGCCAAGTTTTTTTTTCTTGTTTTATGGTGGAGGTGGAACTGGGTCTGGCGGTTCCGGTTCCTAACACCGGGTCTGGAACTGGTTTGTATCCACGAGCCGGGTAGGGTAGGAATCGGTTTCGTATTCGGAACCAGGTTTTCTGTGCATCCATAACTCAAACTTTAAGGGTGTATTCTTTCATCATAACTATCAAGGTTTGAGTTATCGGTCAATTAAGCACTTCACCTAGTATCGCATGTTTAAATTGCAAAGTTAGTCCAACTACTAGTGAGCTGGATACAAATTTAGCCCCTCGGTTTTAATGTCTGTTATAACAAAAATAGCCTCATTTGTCATCCATATGAGGGGAATTTAGTCTTTTAAAATTGCGAACCCTAATAAAATACTTTTTTTCTTGTACTTTATTTTCAACAAAAATTAGAAATATATGAACAAAACATGAAAACACACCATAAACCTCCTCTGGCATTTTCGATTACTACGTGTTAAGCTATGGTATGTGAACGAAGTGTTGATCTCAAAAAACGTTGGTATGTGGAATGATGAAGTGTTGATGCCGAACGGTGAAATGTTGATATCTATCGACAATGGTATGTGAAGGGATGAAGTGTTGATGTCACGATGGTATGTGGAATGACAAAATGTTGATGTCGAATAACAACTTGTCAGTGTCGGTGGTATATGAAAAACGAGTATTTTATTAGGATTTGCAATTTGCAAAGACCGAATTACCTTCACATGGATGACACGTAGGGTTATTTCTCGTTAAAGTTAATAGGTATTGAGGTTGAGGGCTAAAAATGCAACCCCTCACAAATGTTTGGGCTGACTTTGTAAAGTCTCATTCCCGGAGATCAAACTTACAATATGATTATACCACATGAGCCATTTGTGCAATTAACCCCTTTATTAATTTACAAGAATTTCATAAAATAAACATGGAGGAATGTTCTTGTACAAATGGTTCTTATACATACAACTCTTAATTAACGTGAGAAGTGAATGAGAGCATTATTTTTTTGAATATTTTTCCATAGGAAAATTGGATTGTAATAATCCCACTTTTGTGTTGTTGGCCAATAATAATCCCACCTAAGTTTATTCTTCCCACTAGTCTCACCTTTTAATTTATTTTTTTTCTCATTGCACCCGCCGTTAAGTCACACTAACGTCGTTAGCTGAAACTCACAATTCTAGGCGATTGTTCACCGGATTTGAAAGAGCGAATCGAGACGATGATATTGGTATGTTCAATTGCCGAATGAGCATGGTTTGACTTAATGTTATCATGTGACGCTTAAGTCTCCGTCATGTGCATTTAAAAGTAAGACATGGGCATACATTTGGTAGTTTTGGTATAGAAATGTCACATTTATGTATTTTGCCTTGTTAACATACATGTTTTTAGAGCTTAACATGGTTTCCAAAAGAACTCTTGTGTTAAAGCTTATTAACACATGTTTTTGGTGACTTTAACACATGTTTATAAAACTATCAATGATGTATGTTATAAATTTGGGTATAATTTCCTTAGCTTGGCCCGGGTCTTGACCCCATACATACACGCATACACTCTCGTGGATGTGTGTGTGTACGTGTATATCCATATACTTGTCCTAGGGTGTATATATTCATGTACGTATGTGTGTGTATACATAAGCTTGTACATTGAACTTTTAACACAAAACTCGAGTGTTTTAGTTGGTTTCATCTATCATACATGATGTAGGGTGTTGTATTCGTGTGCGATGGGTTCGGGTGAACCATACATGTGATCGAAATAGTGTGAAAAAAAGGCAATGCTTCGGTTTGTTTACCTTGTGTATATTCGAGAGAAACAAATAAAAATAGAATAGTTCTTCCCACAATGTGACTCCTAGGTGCTTGTTGGTGACTTGTGGCTCTCAAATGGTGATGGAATTGATCGACTAAGGGTCCTTTGGGGCTGCTTTGTTCTAGGCCGAAAGGTATCCAAGGGAAAGAAAGGGTTTCCAAGTGTTAGTGAGTTTGGATATGTTGTGGTGTGATTTCTCTTGACTCCTTGTTGCCTATTTATAGCCAAGAGGAATGGGGTAAGGCCATGGGTGATTGGCTCACAATTGTGGCAAGTCAACACCTTACTTTCATGAAGTGAAAAGGGCTAGTGTCCATCTAGGTGAAATTAGTTGACCTTGGCATCTTGTTGGCTTATGTAAGGTGGTTTTCGGCCGATATACATGGGGAAGGGGCAAGGTATTTGTGGTAAGTCAACAAGCTTGGGATTGGCAAGTGTTTTATGTTGTTTCCATGTTGGTAAGGGTCTAGATGTTTGTGATGTGTAGATAGGAATGGTGAGCAAGGTGTGAGTGTATGTATGCATGCGTGAGATTGTATATATGTGTAAGTGGTTTGTGTATCAAAATTCCATCATGTGTGTGTGTATACTCGTATATATGTATATACATATATATTGAGTGTGTGTGTCTTGTACAAGGTGAGTAGTGTCCAAAATCAACACACATTCAGCCGATTTGCCTAGGGAAAGAGCATAGTTTCTTTGGCAAGTCAAGTAGGGTGATTTTGCGGGTGTAGGGTGGCTCATGTACTAGAATGGTAACATTCTTGGATTTGGTGAGATTGTGAAATGTGTGTGTGTGTGCGCTTGTGGTTCGACATATGTATGTGTGTATGTGGGAAAACGGTTTAACAATGTGATGTTATGTATGTGTGTGAGTATGGTTGAATGTATGGGTGCGTGTATGATAATGTATTGGTTTGATACTTTGATTAATACACACACGCAAGTCTATATGGATTGGACATTTATAGGCATATGCACACATAGTTGTGTTTTGGAATCTTGATTAATATAATTGTTCATGGTTCGTGTTTTTACTAGTCGGTCAACTAGTTTTTCATGAATATTATGTCGGGTGATCTATTGTTCTTGAACATTGTTTGTTTTTGTTCTTGTTGGGGCAAAAAAATTGGAATCTTGTGCTCAATTGCATTGATTTCCACAACTAGGGTTTTGCATGGATTTCCTTTAATCTAGCATGAATTATTCGACTAGTTGGGACCTTGTATTAACTAGTGTGTCTACTGTTAGACTGTCATGCCTCGGGATTGACTCGTTGGAACCTTGTATGGCCCAATTATGATGAAATCGATGAAATGTAATGCTATGCACAATGTATATGTGTCAATGAGTGTACGGTCATGACATGTGATTTCGACGGGTGTCACACAAAGAACTTGTTATTTTTATACTCCAGTTCCCAACATTAACTGTTTTTTGTTGTTTCGTCATAATTCGATAACAACCAGTAACCTAACCTAGTTTGAATTGAATTTATATCAATTTCCAGCACAAAACCAAAACCCATACTCTTTACAACCTCTTTTTGTTCATCTGTGTATTCTTTCAAAATTTTAACAAAATCTGCTCGAGAACATCTAAGTTTCAACTTGTTATCCGTGTACTCAACGAATGGTCTTTCTGCTGGTTTTTTTCCTTCTTTTTGTTTTACTTTCTTGCTTGGCTTCACAAAATCACCATCTGACTCACTTCTGAATATTTCTTACTTTGTTTCTTCCTTTTTTTCAGTTTATGAACATTTTCCTTTTCAATAATTTTTTTTTGATTTTTCAATAACTTCTTTACTTTACTGAAATCTTTTATAGGAGTCTGTAAATCATCATCAGAACCAGTTTGGATTATAACATTCCTTGTTTCTTCTGCTTAACACAACAAAAAAACACAACAATGCATAAATACATTAAGATGAAAACATGTTGAAAACACCAATATCTAAATGTGTTTTATTATATCACTAAAGGCATTTTAAGTCATAATATGTTACTCTGATTTTTCACACATTATACATTCGTTTTGTTATATATTAAATGCGTTTTCACAACATGATTGTCTGAAATCATTATGATAATCTTATTAATCATTAACATCAGTAAAACGCATTTACTAACGTTATAAAAAGCCTTTATTAATCATTATGATAAACTTATTAATCTTATAAAACAACAAATCATTAAATCATCTTATTCATCATTATAATCAATAAAACGCCTTTACTAATTCCAACAAACCCACTTACAAATACAATCGTTCAATATCATGATACATCAATTCTTATTCATCGTTACAATCATCAAAACGCCTTTACTAATTTCATCAAACGCAATACGAAACACAATCGTTCCATACTTTAAAACAAAATCAGTAAATCATCATGTTCATCATTCAAATCATTAAAAACGCCTTTACTAATTTCATCAAACGCTTCTAAACATACCTGTATTATGTGCCTTTGAAGGCCTGTCATTATTCATTTTGCTTCTTCGTTCTCTCCCTTCACCTGGTTCGTTTTTAGGGTTTTTAATTTAATAAACATACTTGATTAATTAACTGTCATACGATCAAAATAAAAGTAATAACATGAACTTGTGCTTACTTGATTTGCGTTTTGGTGCCATAAGTCTTCTTTGATCTACTAATTGTCTTCGTCTGATGATTGCTCTATTTTTTTTTGGTTTACAGAGTATGATTTCTTTGAGTTTTAAATTTGTGAATTCCACGATTATAGCAATTATCAATAACTGCCCATTATTGAGATGATTTGGGCGCGATGATTAAAAAAATTCAAATTATTATACCAGCAATTTGTCTAATTTGCCCTTCTCTTGTTAAGGGAAACTTAAAACACGCGTGGGTAATTAATTTGGGATGATGCTTGATTAAAACGCAGATCGACGGTCAGGATTGCTTCTTACACTTTGTATTTTAAGGAGGCTTTGTACAATAGTCTCTTTACATCATAACACATATTTTATCACTTAATATTAGATTTATCTATCCGGAAAGCTTCAGGGATATAATCTAGTTTACATTTATGGTTGTACCACAAATTAGGGATTTCATTTGAACCAAGCATTGGCGAAGCACAAAAAAGTCGATGTTTTCCCCATTTGATTATTTAAGCTTCATTTGCTCCTTAATAGATGTTCCTTATAATAGTTATATATACGTATTTTACTTTAGGAAAGTAACGATGAGACAATGAAGCTTAATAGAACCATTGGTGAGTGAAGTTGGATGCCTAAGACTGGACTTACAAATAAGAGATGAGTGTGATTATCAGCTGTTACAAGGTCAATAGTTATAATCTGCAGTGTTGAAATGCAAGGAGTCAACTGAAAGTCAACAAATGAAATGTTGATCCTTACAACAAAGTTAAATGGCCTTGAGGTTTTTATATGTTGATTTTTTTAAATATGTCATAGCTTATAACGACCGCTATACTATAAATCTTGATGTAATTCAAGGTATAAGAAATAGGTAGACAATTGTTCCTTTTCTACAAGTCAGGAAGCACACAGTCTTATATGCATAATATAAGTATATAACTGATCTTCAATGTCTTTGATAACCAAATTATGGTCCCCTGTCATTGTAACAACTAATATGTACTCTAGATTTTTCATTTTGTGTTAGGCATGCATCACTCAGTTACCTAAAAGTGGTTACAAAGCTAATGTTACAACATGAGTTGATCCCTTCATCATCTACCAGATAAGTAGTGAAAACTAGAAAAAAGAGGACCCTTAATCGTTAACGTCATTCTGGATTGATCTTAGACGGATATATCATAAGCGTCCACTAATTTCATCATGCCTGATGCATCCCCATGGCACTCCCACTATAAAGAGCGCTACTCAAATGGACCGAGTATACAAACTTCAAAACGACCGTTGCTCAGTGAGTATACAAAAACGACCGAGTTTCCGTTACTTGCGACACATTGAGGGGTTGTGGTAGTCTCTAAATGGTCATTAACAGACCACTTCTTAATGGTTCATAATCTCTTAATGGTTCATAATCTCTTAATGGTTAATGGTTAAGAGTAACCTTAAATATGAATGGTTGACTTTATGATAACTCTTAACCATTCATACTTTATAAACCACTAAAAATAGCCTTTAAATGATCATTCAGACGCCACCAAACAACCGATTTGTATCAAAACCGGCCCAATATAATAAACAAAACAAGGTTTATACGCCCCCACCCTTGTGGTGGAGTGATATGAGAAATGATAGGTAGCTTAGCCTTCTTAAGGTGCCAGGTTCAATCCTTGATCCCACCGGGTTTTACTGATTTTCCACTCTCGTACCTTTAGGCGGGTGGGGCGTCTTTCTAGAACTAGTGGCTTTTTGGGTTCTGGCTACCCAGCTTCACCTGTGGGGACGGACATCTAAAACGTGTGTTCACTCATGAACATATGATGTGCTTTTGGAACCAATTGGTGGGTACACAGGTAGTTGGCAGACGTTACATCTGGTCACATCACATCACATCCTCGTATCCTCCTACTATACCATACTGCTGACTACTCTGCAACAAACACTTCGGTAAACCCTATGAATTTGACCAAGTCATCCATCACCGATCAACCTAAACTCATCAACACTCTTCAATTCAATTCAATTCAATTCAATTCAATTCATTGTGTAATCAACTGAATCAATCAAGGTGGGCAACTGTTTGCCTACCCTAGAACCTCCCCCCTTCTTCGTAAGGTTGGGGTTAGGGTTTTGGGGTCCTACTACTACTACTAGTAATATTATTACTACTACTACTACTACTAATCCTACTACTGTCACAGAAGATATGACGTCTCCGGCTCAACCGTACCGGTTCGGTGGACCGGCCACCACTGCAGCCGTAGCTTCTGGAAACATCGAAGCGCTTAATAGAGTTCTTGCTGATCTTTGTACTAGAGGCACTCCAAAGGTTTATTATTATTATTATTATTATTATATAATTTAGTCATTTTACTTCTTACTGTTTTTGAATTGTGAATTTTTTTTTTTTTTTTTTTTTGAAGTTATGAGAAAGTTGATAAGTAATTGGATAACAGTGTTAAAACAAGTAGAGTAAAGAGTTTCGACCAACGGAGAGAGTCGAGAGTGGATACTGTTTTTGAATTCTGAATTCGGTTTTGAAGTTTTGATCGGACCGGACGAGTTGTTTCTAGATTGAATTGTTTAGGTTTTTGAGTAGGTTTGTAAGTGACTGGATTACAGTGTGAAAGTTGTTACAGTACAGAGTTTGGAGCTTCGGTTACAAAACTGGATTCAGATAATTGGTAGTTTGCTAACTGGCTAACTGAATTTTTGATCCGATGAGTTGTTTTGAAATTTAATGGTTTAGGTTTTTGAATAGGTTTTTTAAGCGATTGGATCACAGTGTAAACAACGTTACATTAAGGGGTTTGGAGCTACAATTTCGAACTGGGATTCAGATAGCTAATTGAATTTTTGATAGGATGCATAGTCTTTAACTTGAATTGTATAGGTTTTTTAGGAAGTTTATAAGTAATTGGATCACAGTGTGGAAATCAGTACAGTGCAGAGTTTGGAGCTATGTTTTCGAAATTGGTTTCAGATACATGGCTTGTTTGTTGACTGGCTAACTGAAGTTTTTGATCGGATGTGTAGTTTTTACTTGAATTGTTTAGGTTTTGAGAGAGTTCATTAGTAATTGGATCACAGTGTAAACAATGTTACAGTAAGGGGTTTAGAGCTTCAATTAAAAACTGGATTCAAATAATTGGGTAGTTTGCTAATTGGCTAACTGAATTTTATATCGGATGAGTAGTTGCTAACTTTTTTTTTTTAGTTTTTGAGAAAGTTTATAAGTAAATGGATCACATTGTAAACAACGTTACAGTAACGAGTTTAGAGCTTCGGTTAAAAAACTGGATTCAGATAATTGGGTAGTTTGCTAATTGGCTAACTGATTTTTTATCGGATGAGCCGTTTCTAACTTGAATTGTTTAGGTCTTTTAGGAAGTTTATAAGTAATTGGATCACAGTGTGAAAATCATTACAGTACAGAGTTTGGAGCTACAGTTTCGCAACTGGATTCAGATAATAGGGTTATTTGCAAACTGGCTAAATGAATTTTAAATCGGATGAGTCGTTTCTAACTTGAATTTGTTTAGGTTTTGAGGAAGTTCATAAGTAAAGAGTTTGGTGCTACGATTTGGAAACTGGATTTTGATAATTGGCTAACTGAATTTTGAATCTAGTTTGTACTCTGTTTACCGTTTTAGGATTTTCTTGCTCATGAAGCTTCACATAATCGTTGGCACTTGTGGTATCAGATTAAGCTTTTTGTGAACTAGTTTAGGCTTTTGTGCTCATGGTTGTTGTGCATTCCGTTAGTGAGTCGAGTGTTCTCTGCACACTTTATTTTGTAAGGTTTCTTTACATGACTCTCCATGTTCTAGTGGGCTTCATCTAGAAGGTAAAATTTGAAGCGTAGGTTTTTAGATAGCTCATGGACCTGCGGGGACTCATCAATTATGTCAAGAAGGATTTCATAGTCATGGTTAAGGACTTAAGGTTCATTGTTAAAAATTTAGTTAGATGTATGTGTGTTTGGGTATGTGTCTATAATATAGATTCTATTGAGTGCATTTTTTCGTATGGTTATGTATTCAAGTTGTTTCTTCTGCAGTAAGATGTTTCTTTTGCTCGTTGTAGATAAGGGGGCATGATTTGTTTGTATGTAGTGGTTAATTCACCTAATATCCGAATACTTTTGTTGAATGGCAGGATGGTTCTGCTTTGGCATTAAGAAAACATGTTGAAGAAGAGGCGCGTGCTCTTAACGGAGAAGCCTTTTCTCGTTTCATGGATCAGTTGTATGATAGAATTACTAGTCTTTTAGAGAGCAATGATGTTGCTGACAACTTAGGTGCTCTAAGGGCTACTGATGAACTGATAGACTTGAAACTTGGAGCGAGTGGCACCAAGGTTTCAAAGTTTTCTAATTACATGCGTATTGTATTTGACACCAAGCGTGACCCAGATATTTTGATCCTTGCTAGTAAAGTTCTTGGCCATCTAGCCAGATCTGGTGGGGCCATGACAGCAGATGAGGTGGAATGCCAGGTGTGTGTTCTTTCATTCTTCCTGCATTGTGTTATTTTATTGCATTCTCAGTAAGTTTTAGTACTCATATCATTGCAGATGAAAAATGCACTGCAATGGCTTGGTGGCGAGAGAGTCGAGTATCGCCGCTTTGCTGCTGTCCTAATTTTAAAGGTAGTGTTTGCTGTGCTAGGTGCTGGTTTTTGAGGTTTTGACATCGTTCTTTTTCTAGTTACACGTAGAAATAATATTTGACATTGATCTTTTTCTAGTTACAAAGGCTATGCTGGTTTTTAATTTCATATGCTACTTATTTGCATTTTTTTTCACTTCATTGCTTTTCCTTTCGACTCCAGGAAATGGCTGAGAATGCTTCCACAGTTTTTAATGTTCATGTGTCTGAATTTGTGGATGCCATCTGGGTGGCGCTGAGGGATCCAACATTAGCAGTTCGCGAACGAGCTGTTGAAGCATTGCGTGCTTGCCTTCGTGTTATTGAAAAACGAGAGACACGTTGGCGTGTGCAGTGGTTAGTGCATATTCAAAGATGTTTTATATTCTAGAAAACTTTGCTCTCGCCCACTTATAAATATTTGTGCATTTTTATGTTTAGATTTTATACAGTGAATCATTTTATATAAAAAATAATCTGACAACTAGTATTTGATGTACAGTAATTTTACATCAAATTAGCTGCAATCAGTTTTCCTCTCTGTGTAGAAATTCCAGCACATCTATTGCGATATGTAAAGTTCATTTCATGTTTAAAAAAGCCGCCTGAGGCAACACGGAATTGCCTAGAGTTCATGAGGCGGAGCGATTATTTGATGCCGTGGATATCTCTTGAGGCGGTTGTTTTTGCTTGAAGTGCCTGGTTGAGAAATAGGTGGTGTCGTGGTGCGAAGGTGTGTTTTAGGAATTGTCATAGCCAACAGATGGTTCGAGCTCCTTTGTTCTTTCCAGTTTAGCAGTGGCGTTCCAGGAAGAAATCCATTTTTTGGTTCAAATGAAAGTGAACCTACCTGAGGGTTTAAAGAATTAAGGGCATTGCCCAAGAGGAGAGATTTAAAAAAATAATAAAAATTGTGGCTAGTGTGTTGCAGTAGGCAAAAGAGCTTATCTGTTTATTTTCTGATTTCTTTTTTATTTTTTTAGCTTCTTTGATTGTACATAGAGCTTGGTTAGTTGTACATTAAATTATAACTGGTTGTACGTAGAGTTTATTTAGTTATACATGGAGACAAAATCTCACAAATAGGATACAAATTATGAAATTGTGTGTATTTCTTTCAATCATCTAATAAGTGTTTAAGGATGACCAAGTAGAAAATGTCATGTGTTATTAGTTTATTGGTATTTTTCTAATACTATACGCCTCGCGCATGTGAAGCTCTTGCCTCGGCTTTTGGGAGCTAAGCACCGCGGAGCGCCTCGTACTTTTTATAACCTAAGGTCTACCCTATTATTTCTTATGATATGGTCTTGATATACAAGGATCATTTTATCAAGGTTCTCTAATTCTCTAAATTTTTTTTGCTTAGTGCTGTTGAGTATGAATGAGGTGTATTATATCAAGTATTACTCATTTGAGAAACATTGTGATCTGTATATTGATTTTTACAGGTACTATCGAATGTTTGAGGCCACACAAGAGGGGTTAGGGAAAAATGCTACTGTTCACAGCATACATGGCTCTCTACTTGCAGTTGGGGAACTTTTGAGGTTGGTGGATATGTTGATATTAAAATTATTTTGTTAACTATACAGTATTTTTCTTTCAGTTGTTGCATAACCATACATATATTTGTATATATTAAATTAATTTCAGTTGCTAATAAGTTTTTCGTAACAAGTCTGTAAAGCTTGTTTTAATTGTTACATTTGTCTATCATCAGGCCAGCTAAAAAAATCCACCTTCTGGTAGATTGATTTGATTGTGGTCTTGATTTCCTTTTGTAACTTTACTCTTTGCCTTTTAGCTCCATTAGAACTTGTAGAACATGGAGGTGATATTTGTACTCTTTTTTTAAACATTTTTTTTTCTTGATAAAGGAGGTGGGAACAAAAGAAGAAGCATGTTTGTGATATCTTATCATACACATCGCCCTATGACCCCTTGTTTGTTTAACTAATCTTGACTTGTACATGGAACAGAAATACAGGTGAATTCATGATGTCAAGGTACAGAGAGGTTGCAGAAATTGTTCTAAGGTATCTGGAGCATAGAAATCCTCTTGTTCGTCTTAGTATAACTTCTTTGCTTCCTCGGATTGCACATTTTCTACGTGATCGATTTGTGACGAACTATCTCACAGTTAGTCAAATTCTTCCTTCAAATTATAGTTACATAGATGTCTTTGTACTATATTTCTTGTATCAAATGTCTATGCTATCTAAACCTTGGAAGATGGGTTTGCTTGTAAACAGATATGCATGAATCATATCCTTGCGGTTCTCAAGATACCAACTGAACGTGCCAGTGGATTTATAGCTCTTGGGGAAATGGCTGGCGCTTTGGACGGTGAACTAATCCACTACTTGCCGACAATAACATCTCACTTACGTGAAGCAGTATGCTATCTGTGTTAATTTTGATTGCGTACTATAAAAGCTATTACTTTAAAGCATTCATTTTGTTTTTTGAACTATAGTAATTTTTGTTTACTTACTGAATTTTCAGATTGCTCCTCGTAGAGGCAGGCCCTCACTTGAGGCTTTGGCTTGTGTTGGAAACATTGCAAAAGCAATGGGTCCCGCCATGGAAACTCATGTGCGCTCTCTTTTGGATGCAATGTTTTCAGCTGGTCTTTCTTCAGTACTGGTAGAATCACTTGAGCAGATAACCATCAGGTATACTAGTTTCAAGGAAACCCTTGTTTTGCATTTTATTAAGGGTTCTGACCAATAACAATGCTGCGTCTCTCAGCATTCCTTCTTTACAGCCTACAATACAAGACCGATTGCTTGAAAGCATTTCAGTAGTTCTTTCAAAACCCCACAACGCCCATACAAGGACATCTGGAACTCCCAGTCGAGTGAACATGGCTAATAGCATGCAACAGGTGTCAGAACTTAGTGGTTCTGCTCTGGAGCAGCTTGCATTACAAACACTCGCACGTTTCAATTTTATGGTAACATTTAGGTGTTCAATAAGCAATGAGTATGATGTATCATGGTATTGATTGTTATGCTGTTGTGCATTCAGGGCCATGATCTTCTTGAGTTTGCTAGAGAATCAGTTATAGCTTATTTGGAAGATGATGATGGAGCCACACGCAAGGATGCTGCTCTTTGCTGCTGCAAATTAGTTGTGAATTCTTTCTCCATTACACAATTCAGTCCTAGTAGGTCCAGTCGAGCTGGGGGCAAACGCAGACGTCTTATAGAAGAGGTTTGATTATCTTTGTTCTCATTTACAGTAAACCACTTTTAAAAAAATCCCTATTTGGTCATTCCCACCAAACAGGCTGCTTTTTTAAATGAACATGAAAGCGTGAAAGACAGTGATGTTAATTTGTAGTTATATTACACTAGCTTATACCCCGGGAGCGTCCCGGGATAGACATATTCTAGTTCAAATATTAGGATTTAGGATGTCTAATGTATGCATTTTTATGTTACTATTAATACTTATACTAAAAGGGTGATTCTAATGTGCTTTAGACAAGTTGCTTTAGACTAGGTTACAATCCCGTGTATTACACAGGTTGATAAAGCAATGTTATGTAATTAGCAATAAAAAATAATGTTCAAAAAACATATGAGTTAAACCTTTGAATGAACCGTCTATTATAATAATAGAATACAATATGACGTAATTTGTTAACATATACAGTTGTATGTCATGGTATGTATTAAAAATATAAACATTGACGTGTTTGTTATAAATTTTGTTAACTTTTAAAACATTATATCTTTCAACCGGGTGTTTACTTTGATTTTTTAGTACCACTTTTTTTTATTATTTAACGTATTGTAATTTTTTACCATTCTTACCATCCAACTACATTAAATATTTAAAAATTTTAGAAATCACTCATAAAAATAGCCATCATCATCATCATTGTTTTTTGTTTTGTAATATTAATTTTGAACTTGGTGATGCTTGTAAGCAAAAAATATAAGTTTATTTAAAAAATTGTAATTAATTTTATATTAAATTCATTTGTTTAATGATATAATAACTATCTTTAATTAAAATAAGTATCCATAACTAAGTAGGATAGAGAGACGGGAAAATCGAAAAATAGATGCCTCCAACTGATGACATGTGTCCCCGTTGTTCTCTTTTATTCATATAGTATAGATATGAAAACGATATCAAGAGGAAGCAACTAGCTTTATATAGTTGATATCGTATCTACTGCACCTCGTCCTTCTTAGTTTCACTCACACCTTTATGCTTCTCTTCCCTCTCCATATATTGGAAATGCTTCATAAGTTAAATGTTCACTACTTAATTTCAACTTGTTTAGTTCAACTGTTATCACTATTCTCTACCCTGCGTGTAGGCTATTATAAGATTTCGGTGGCACTTTATTTGTGTATTATGGGACATTGGCTTGTTTTCTGCCTTGAGACTCAGGTGTTAGTTTGCCTTCCATTTTGTCATTTCACTTGTGTAGTCAGTTTCACTTTCACCTCCTGTATCTGGAACGGTAACTTGCCGCACACATTGACACATTGTGCTGGTTTTTCCCTCGGCTGAGAAATTTAGGGAGGGATTGCGACTGTATTTCCAGGTTCTAGGCACTAAGAGGTAGGTTAATGTTTGACTTCACCAAGAAAAGTTATACGCATAACCATGAAGTTATGTCGGTGTTTTATGGTACCATATGAGTTATGCTTTGGTGGGAGAGGACCATATATACTAATGTGTTTACAGGTTTTTAGGCTATCATTAGTGACTAGGATATTAGTGTTTGTGTGAAAGACCATTGGGGCATCCTAGTTGACTTAAATGTCAGTATATCTGATGATTACTTTGGTATTTTCTTACAATGGTACGTTGATTATTAGATAATGTCATCACTGCAGATTGTGGAGAAGCTTCTTATTGCAGTTGTAGCAGATGCTGATGTTTCTGTGCGGAACTCAATCTTCTCCTCCCTGCATGGGAATGAAGGGTTTGACGATTTCCTAGCCCAAGCTGATAGTCTGACTGCTATTTTTGCTGCTCTAAATGATGAGGTACCCTGCAAATTATCACATATGTTTGTTTGACAAAAAATCCTCATCAAGGTAATGTTACAGAAAATGTGTGTGCTTGCGCTTGAGGGTTGGGGTGGTTATAACGCAATTTTGATGCCAAATTCTGACACTTTGCCATACACAATTACGTTTGCATTGAGAAAGAAAAACAATGCAAGTTCTATGCCCATTGATCATAAACAACACAGATGTGTAACATTATGCTTATTTCTTAGTAGATCCCATCTTCCTTATATATGGTGTGATGTAACTGCATGAAAGACATGTCTGCCCAATGTCGGCAGACAAGCTAAAGTTATTGATTTATCTGTATATATGCCAGGATCTTCAAGTTCGAGAGTATGCAATCTCCGTAGCTGGTAGATTATCTGAAAAGAATCCTGCATATGTTTTTCCAGCACTACGACGCCACCTAATTCAGTTGTTAACTTATCTTGGGCAAAGGTAAAGTCAATCCTTTTACTTCTATTCTATAAATATTTGATATTAGGTGTCATCGTACAAGTTTAATTATCGATTTTTATTGCTCTTTATTTAACAGTGCTGATAGCAAATGCCGAGAAGAGAGTGCAAAGTTGTTGGGTTGCCTAATCCGCAGTTGTGAACGACTTATACTTCCATATATTGCTCCAATACACAAGGTTTAACAAGCTTGCTTATGATTTGTTTGCTTATTAGCTTCTTGTATAGCTCAACTAGTTTTTCTGGCAGGCGCTTTTGGCTAAACTATGTGAAGGAACAGCAGGAGCGAATGCAAACAATGACATCATCAGTGGGGTTCTTGTGACTGTGGGGGATCTTGCTAGAGTGGCAAGTCACTTATGTTGGATTCTTTGTTGTTTTCATTGTCCTTTTTTTTAATCACAAGCTGGCCTGCTTTTTGTAAATTCATACTAGTGGCAGTTTCAACTTTCCCCGATGAAGTGTTCTGAACTCCATATATGATTTATCTTTCCTTCACTAGTTAAGGATATTATGCATTACCACCGTTACATAATATTATTGACAAAGTACTTTTTGCACATAAACATCTTAACGTAACTTGTGTTAGTTTCCAACTTTGAAAATTGGTGAGCATATAACTAAAGTTTTTGTTGGTAATATCATTGATATATTTGTTCTAGGAATAATGTTGAATTTCTATATCTACTTTACCATGGTGATTCACTTTTTTCAGTTCATATGCTGCTTCTTGTCATGAGAGCGATTGTGTTCTGAGAGAAAATATATGATGTGTCTATGTTCCCCTGTTCCATCCAAATCACATGTTCATAAACGTTTGTTTATTATTCTGCTATAGTGCTATCTCTTGTACATGATCCTTTTTATTACATTTATGATTCTCATAAAATATTCTTCTATTTGGATCTATCTTTCTTCTTGAATACATATTTACTTGGTATTTTTGGACCAACTGCTCTGTGGGGTATGATAGTTCTTTCGATTTGATGGCCTTTTATGTTCTCAAATGCTTATGTTTTTTATGGACTCTTGTAAGAACCTATGCTTTTGTATTTTTTGTTCTTTAGCTTTTGGTGTCTTAACATGGTGGGGTAGCCTCTTAAGCAGAACCTATCCTTATGCTGTGCTCTCTCACTTGTATGTTCAGGGTGGTTTTGCAATGCGAGAATATATTCCCGAGCTTATGCCAAGAATTGTTGAAGCTTTACTGGATGGAGCTGTTGCAACTAAACGTGAGGTTGCTGTTGCAACTCTTGGTCAAGTTGTACAGAGCACAGGGTATGTTGACTGCTTCAACTCAAACAAAATTAAAATTGATTGTACATTTTATACTGCATGTCATGTGCATCACCGCACTGTCATTCGGGATGATATTTGGCACTGTTCACATGTACTTGTTAGTAGTTTGTCACACGAATTCATAACTACTATGTACATAAGATTTGAAAGCTGACCAGCCTAGGTATGAGTGTATGACACCTTTATTTGTGAGGGTCAATGTTTATAAGTTTTATGGATTCCACTATTCCATAATCATCTTTGCTTAGGTCACTCGTTGAGTTTACAAACTCCCCGTGAAGACAAGAAATATGTTTAGGGCGCTTAGAGCCTTAGAGTATGGAAAAACATACGACAACTAATATTTGGTACCCAAATTGTAACTCTTGTAATCTTTGGGTTTTGGGAAATGGTAACAATATCTCATGGTATGTTCAGTTTAAGAGTATGAGTTTGAACGAATGGGAGTGATACATGTACAACCGTGAGTTGTTCATACCCATGTAATGAGTTGTGCGTAGACTTTCATACCTATTCCCGTTTCACCTGTTATCCAATACCAATGACGACTCCTAATTACAAGCCAACCGCCACCTTGGTATAGGAATGCAAATTTTTTTGCTATGTATCGACTATCAAGGTATGCTTGTGTTGTTCCTGTCATGTGATATATCTATCTCGGAATTCTATTGGACTGTTTGACTTGAGATGCGGTACCTATCTGCTTGTAATGTGCTTTTACTTTTTTTTTATTTATGATATATGTCTTACAATAATTGGTTGGTTTTTGTTCATAGATATGTCATTACTCCATATAACGAATACCCGCTATTGCTTGGCTTACTCTTAAAATTGTTGAATGGTGAGCTGGCATGGTCTACTCGTCGGGAAGTTCTAAAGGTGTGTTATTAAGTCCATTTTGTGACCTTTTGGGTAAATAGGTTTATGCTAAAACTTTCTGGAAATGATGAATAGGTTCTTGGCATAATGGGTGCTTTAGATCCACATACTCATAAACGCAACCAACAAAGCTTGCCAGGACCTCTTGGTGATGGTACTCGCGCGGCCAGTGATGCGGGACACATTCAATCCAGTGATGAGTTGTCGATGGATCTTTGGCCATCATTTGCGACATCGGAAGATTATTTTTCTACTGTAAGGTTTAAACAGAAAAAATAAATAAATAAGGTGTCAATAGCCACTCTTGTTTTCCATTTCTCATTTATTACTTGCAGGTTGCTATTAATTCCCTTATTCGGATACTTAGGGACCCATCGCTGTCTAGTTATCATCAAAAGGTTGTTGGGTCACTCATGTTCATTTTCAAGGTTTGTTGACCTGTAAAATACTATACATTAGTTGTAAAAGTATTCTTCTGCTGCATTGATTCTAATATCTTCTTCCACTTATCTGTGCAAGATCAGTCGATGGGTCTTGGTTGCGTGCCATACTTGCCAAAGGTTAGTTCGTTTAGCATGTAATTCTGAAACATTGTTCTAGTATTTGATTGTCCTGTCTGTGAGACAAAAGCAACATAGCTTCATATGAACACACACTCATTTTTATATTACCGTTTAGGGCCAAAAGAACATGTATCTTGTCAGCATTTTTTTATGGCATCAAGAAAATGTTCAAGATGACTGTCTTCACAATGTTCACCATTCACCAATCAAATGTTTTCTGTTCTTTTGGTGGTGTGGTTCTATGAAGTATAATGCCCGTTTGCCGATGTACCTAGATTATTTTTATTTAGGACCATATTTGTTTACAAGAACTTGGAATATAACTTTCATTAAACTGATTAATTATAAATTAATGTGACAATGTTAGGGTTTCAATCTAAATGCACTTAACACGTACATTGGTTTTTCTTGATGGAAGTTGGTTAAACTAGAGGTCATGTTGGACAACTTGGACCTTAACCACGAATGAGACTTGGAATAAATTATTCATGATCTTGCCAACCGTTGTCTGCAACTGGTTTGGTGTCTACAATATTCTCTTTATTTTGGGGTGATGATTATCACAATAAAAAGCACACTGCCTTATAAAAATGAAAAGCAATATAGTTTGTATTGCCCTCAAAAAAAGAAATTTGACTCTTCCAGACTAAAGGAGTTGAAGAGGAAGACATCAGGTTTTTGCTTGTTAACTGTCTAGAATTCTTTGGGCCAACCATTTCATACATCTTTCACGTCATGCGTTATTATAATAGGAGGAAATGAAATGTAAGGAAGGGGATCCGTTCTTGTTTATGTTGATAATAAAGTTCAAATGCACTACATAAAAATGGATATTATTTGTCAATCCGTCGACTAATACAGTTTATACACGAAGCAAGTAATTTTTGTTAGGTTTCACTGATATTGATAACTTTTCTATATATTTTGTAATTCTTTTTCTTAAATAGTTTGTGAAACTTGCATCTAATTATAATATCTAGGTTTTACCTGAGTTCTTTCACACAATTCGTACATGTGAAGATAGTCTGAAGGAGTTCATAACTTGGAAGCTTGGAACTCTTGTTTCAATTGTGCGGCAGGTAGAAATAATGCTTCGTGCTGTATAAATAGGAAGTTTATGTTTTTATGTATCAGGAGATTATTGACAGTTATTGGTTGGATGTATAGCACATTCGCAAATATCTACCAGAATTGCTCTCTTTAATATCAGAGTTATGGTCATCATTCAGTCTGCCAGCACCTAACCGTCCTGTTCATGGACTACCGTAAAGTTTGCTTATGTGTTTGGTATTAATATCTTTGTATCCTGCATTGTGTTGATGCAAAATAATTTAATTGTTTGTATCTTTGCTTTTAACTTCCACGTCAGGTCCTGCACCTAGTTGAACAACTTTGTCTTGCCCTCAACGATGAGTTCAGGAGATATCTTCCTATCATTCTCCCATCATGTATTCAAGTTCTGAGTGAGGCTGAAAGATGTAATGATTACACATATGTTCGGGACATCCTTCGCACATTAGAAGTATTTGGTGGTTAGTGTGATTGTGGCAAGAACATAGTAGATAAAGTTCTAACATGTCCAAAAACAATAATGAAACTATTTATGTACAGGAACATTGGATGAACATATGCATTTACTTCTTCCTGCGCTAATACGATTATTTAAAGTGGATGCTTCTGTTGACATTAGGCGTGCTGCTATAAAAACTTTGATAAGATTGATTCCTCGTGTTCAGGTTCATGGGCGAACTTTGGTCTTGAGAGGGTTATTGTGATATGTTTATACTACATTATTGACTAAATGTCATGGCTTGTATTGTTTTCATCAGGTTGCAGGTCACATTTCTACACTTGTGCATCATCTTAAGCTTGTATTGGATGGGTATGTTGCTCTCCCATGTGCCTTCTAATTTTGTCAGTTTTTGTTTGCCCGACTTTTTACTCCGTATAGTATTTCAATACTAGACTAGTTTTTATACCTATATGTAATTATCATATCTAGTAGGTATATGACTGATATTATACTCTGTATAGAGTCCCTATCTAACTCTATTTCATATACAAAATCAATACACAATTACTCTTTGTGGTTTAACTTGGTATCATAGCCAAGTTGCTCCCAAACCCTAGCAACCTCTTCAATCATAGCTGCGATCACAAAGCCGCCTCCAAAGGATGCATGCACCGGAAACCCTAGTTTCCTCCACATGACGCCTCTCACATCAACATTACCACTTAGGCTCGCATTCAACAAGTGAACACTGATCATATACCTTTTTTGATATCGTGTCTGCCTTAGACGCCTGTACCGTTTCTTTAGCTGGACAAAACTGACCAAAATCTAGTTATGTCCACTACCGTGCTGTCACTTCTTTTGGCCAACAGTTAAACAACGAACTTTGTTTTTTCCATGTCTTTGCTTTTCACTTTGTGAAGGTAAAGAGATGTTGTATTGAAATAATTGTTTAAATACAATTTTACATACATGGCGAGAGAATCAAGAATCCTCACGCTTGATAAGCCTGAGGACTAACCAAAATATATATACATGTATGTATCTATGTATTTTAACACCCCCTCAAGCTATATATCAGATGCTCCTAGCTTGTTATATATTTATTCAACCTGGTACCTCAAAGAGATTTTGTCAACAGCCTGTTAATCATCAGACTTGAAAAACTTAATCACAATAATCTCATCAGTAAGCTTTTCTCTGACGAAGTGACAATCAATTTCATTGTGCTTTTTTCTATCGTAGAAATGTAGAATACTGGGTTAAAGGCGATATGTAAGGCAACTTCATTATTACATATGAGCTTTGTTGAGGAAATTCTGCAAAACTTTAATTCGTTGAGAAGTTGGTAGACCCATAAAAGTTCACATGTTGTATTTGCCATTGCTTGATGCCGGCCTTTGCGCTTGACCTTGCTACCATGGGTTGTTTCTTACTTTTCCATGAAACCAAATTGCCTCCAAATAAAACAAAATCCTGAAGTTGATCATCGACTAAAAGGACATTCATCATAATTGCATTTGAATGACATTAAACTTCCATATGACCTTGATTCTCGTACGATAACCCTTTTTTTAAGTAGCTCCATTGATGTACTATAGAATTCGCAGCGCGGATTTCGGACTATTATTTTTTCTTTGACTGCATTATCTTCATGAACGCAGAAAAAATGATGAGCTTAGGAAGGATGCTGTGGATGCACTTTGTTGTTTGGCACACGCTCTTGGGGAGGACTTCACTATCTTCATTCCATCAATTCACAAACTTCTTCTGAAGCATCGCTTGCGGGTCTCCTTTCTGATCTTTCTTTTTTCGTAATTTCTAGTGAAAATCATGTGTTGTGGTAGAAATGTATATATTCTACGTACTCTGCTTTCAGCACAAGGATTTTGAAGCAATTGAGGGGAGGTTGCAAAGGCGTGGACCTTTAATCCTGGGCAATGTGGCAGCACAAAAGTCAATCCGGCAGCCACCTGTTGAGATTATTAGTGATCCTTTGAGCGACATGGAGAATGATCCTTTTGAAGAGGTGCACAGACAACTAAAAGTTCATCAGGTATATAGTAGCTCTTATCTCTTCAATTCTTCATAAAATGTGAAATTTGAACCAGCTTGTTGCCATTATATTTTTTTTATTCAATACCATACCTGATGTAAGTACTCATTTTATAATATCCTGCAAAAAGTGAGTTATTTATTTTCAATGCCATGCATGAGGTGACTTAGTATTCTTCAACACTGTGCATGAGGTGACTCATTATTCTACAAAGTTACTGAAGTCATTAGCATGTGACTCGCTGTCGTTATACTTCAATACCTTGCTTGCTAAAATTTGGCCCCACAGGTTAATGATGGTCGATTGCGTGCTGCTGGAGAAGCTTCTCAGCGTAGCACAAAAGAAGACTGGGCAGAATGGATGAGGCACTTCAGCATTGAATTGCTGAAGGAATCACCTTCTCCAGCTCTGCGAACGTGTGCTAGGCTTGCACAGCTACAGGTATTGCTAAATTTATTTTGTATTAATATCTGCCTTTAAGTTTCAAATTTCAACCAAAAGATATCCACAGCCCTTTGTTGGAAGAGAGCTGTTTGCAGCAGGATTTGTTAGCTGCTGGTCACAACTGCATGAGTCTAGTCAAAAAGCCCTTGTTCGCAGTCTGGAGATGGCATTTTCTTCCCCTAATATACCCCCTGAAATTCTTGCAACATTACTAAACTTGGTATGGCCTTCTTATCTTTTGTGCTGTTAAGTTTTATAAAGTGGCATCTTCTTAATGTTGTGAATATGAAGTTTCTTGATCTAGATCGTACACTGAATGCATATTTTTGTCACATCATACTAAGAAGTTGATGTATAGGTAACATGTTAATTTATGTGAAGAAATATAATCAAGAAAATCAGATGTCATTTTTTTAGTGTTGCAGGTATGGTTTGTGTGCTTTTGTTGATATGTAATATCAGTTTGCAATACTTATTTACAGGCAGAGTTCATGGAACATGATGAGAAACCCCTTCCTATTGACATTCGTCTCCTAGGTGCTCTTGCTGAGAAGGTGTGATGGCTTACAAAGTTGTATATATTAACTTTTGATGCATATGTTTGCATCTTATTTCACGGAATTGTTTTGTTTATTTGCTTATTCTGATGCAGTGTCGGGCATTTGCCAAGGCTTTGCATTACAAAGAGATGGAATTTGAAGGTGCACTTTCCAAGAAGATGGATGCAAATCCTGTTTCTGTAGTAGAAACACTCATTCATATAAACAATCAGTTACATCAGCATGAGGTGCATAGATATAATATTCTCTATAATAGAACTTCTTTAGTCTTTTATTTGAAGATGTGGTATTCTTGTCTATGTTCTGGAGTCTTGACGTATGAATATATATTTTAGGCTGCAGTTGGAATACTAACCTACGCTCAACAACGTTTGGATGTGCAACTGAAAGAATCCTGGTATTTTATCTGGGGATCCTGAAATCACTTTCATTTTCTTATTTCTCTGTTTTACCAGTATTATGTTCTTGCACCTCATGAATACTGTCACCAAATAGTTATGTTGCTTGCAAATACAAGGTATGAAAAACTGCAGCGGTGGGATGATGCTCTTAAAGCATACACTGCAAAATCTGCTCAGGCATCAAGTCAACATGTCATGTTGGATGCTACACTAGGTATTGATAAGTTAAAAGATGTTATGAATTGTCAGCATTTTATTTGCTATGTGCCAGTCAAGTAGTTTCTTACTTTAGATTAAGAAACATATATTCACAGCTATTCTTCTTCTGCCATCTTAATATACGGTTTAGTCATACAAAACATGGGGTTTCTATTTTCCATATGAAGCTTTATAAATCATCATTGTAGAGGACTAGAGGCTTCATTGATGTTCATATCTCAACTACTACACTAGTTATAATCTGCGCTAACAAGGTTGTTTAGAGTACTGAGAGCAATGTCACACTGGGTTTATGATCACTTCTCTTGTATTGTACGGAGTTGATGTCTTATCTTACAATTCTGTCATATTAACACTATTTATTTACCTGTGATTAGGACGGATGAGGAGCCTTGCTGCACTGGCTCGATGGGAAGAGCTTAACAACCTGTGTAGGGAATACTGGACACCTGCTGAGCCAGCTGCTCGATTAGAAATGGCACCAATGGTCTGTTGGTAACTTATATGGCTCGCAACCATATTTGGTTGCTTTTACATCAGTCTTACCATTCTTCTCTATGCCTTAGGCTGCTAATGCTGCCTGGAACATGGGCGAGTGGGATCAAATGGCGGAGTATGTATCTAAACTAGATGATGGTGATGAGACGAAACTCAGAGTGTTAGGGAATACTGCTGCTACAGGTGATGGTGGCAGCAATGGAACATTCTTCAGGGCTGTTCTATTAGTTCGTAGGGGAAAGGTATTGTTTGCAATATGGATTTGTTCAGTTATAATTGCTTGCTTAGAAATTTGTCACATTCTTTTCATATTTTTCACAGTATGATGAAGCACGCGAATATGTGGAAAGAGCAAGGAAGTGCTTGGCAACTGAGCTTGCTGCATTGGTTAGTTTATCTTTTGTGTTGTATCTTATATAATTGTTTTGTATGCGCCACTTACATTTATAAGTTGAGCTTCTTCCAAGGCGAAATTCATTCTAAATACTTTATGGATCTCACATAATTTATTGTGATTACAAGATCACAAATGTATGCCGTTTTTTCTTATCGCATAAAAACCAGTTTGGAGTTGTTCTCTGATAACGTTATAATGTATAGGTTCTTGAAAGCTATGAACGAGCATATAGTAATATGGTTCGTGTTCAACAACTGTCAGAGTTAGAGGAGGTATTGTTTTTAGAAATTTCTAAAATTCTGTTCTGCTGCTGCTTTTGCAAAATTTCTGTCTGAAGTATGATATTCTCTTTATTTTTGGTTTGTTGCAGGTCATTGATTACTGTACTCTTCCAGTTGGCAACTCTGTTGCTGAGGGGCGAAGAACTCTCATTCGTAACATGTGGAACGAACGAATTAAAGGCACAAAACGAAATGTTGAGGTATACAGTCAAAGTACTGGAACATATGCATTACCTTATGTTTTTGTATCTGATTATACCACACAGTACACACGCATACATATAGGATTAGGTTCAAGAGAAAACCACCAAAAACTTGAAAACTGAGAACCACTATCAACCAATCAATATATTTTTATTTTTTCTAGTCTTTTTATAAAAAGCTTAGTATTGTAAAACAAATAAAAAAATAAAAAAATATATGTAGCTCGTGAAGGTGAAGGTAGTACATATATGATATATGTATCTCGAACAAGCTTAAGAGTTGCATATATGTATGTCAAAGATCAGTAAGTCTTAAGTTTTGTTATGATCCCACCTATGTTGTATCAATAAATTTTCACCCTAAAAGTTTGTCAAACTTTCTATTATTATTAGCGGATATTATACATATCCGATTGTATTTAGATAGCTTTTATATTTATTCTAGATTTATCTCTTTCCTTATTTTGTGCTAGGGTTTTGTATATTGTGGATCTATAAATAATGATCCTCTCCTATGTAATTATTCATATTCATTCAGATTATAACTTTTATAGTATCAGAGCCTCTCTGGCTCTATAACTCAGCCGGATTTCGATCCTACAATCATTAATAAAACAACTTCGGCTGTCATCAATCCCTTTTTTTCCGATTGCAGCTAGCTTCGGCTCCTTTGTTTCCCATCAAACCTGCACCGATTAAACACCCTTCTCCTGTCCCGAACTAATCAGCCATGACTACTGGTCTACCGGTAAACCCAAAGTCCCTGAATCACCGAAAAACCTGCCAAAACCCATCTTCATCCTGCTTACTCGGTGACTAATATTCAGTCTAAAATCAGAACCTTAGATGGCAAGAAGGTTACCTAAACCTCTTAGGACGAAGTTGTTTCACCTCCATGCGACTGCGTACCAGGTTTTAAACCACATTGATGGATCGGCTGCCCCAACAGAAACCGATCCAAATACATCAGTTGGAAAGAGCTTGATGCCATGGTACTACAGTGGATATATAGCACTGTATCGGATGATTTGTTACCTCGTGTCATTGATACAGGTTCGGATTGGTCATATTCGAGTGTTGCATGTTCCTTTCGCTTTTCAATATGCAGATATCTTCACGAAGGGTCTTTCGAGACAGCTTTTTCAATCTTTCCGGTCCAGTTTAACCGTCTGATGTCTGTCCTACGACCGATCAAACTGCGGGGGGCTATTAGCTGATATTATACATACCTGATTTTATTTATATTTAGAGATAGATTTTATATTTACTCCAGATTTATCTCTTTCCTTATTTTGTGCTAGGGTTTTGTATATTGTGGATCTATAAATAATGATCCTCTCCTATGTAATTATTCATTCAGATTAATAATATCTCTAGCACTTTTAATTATAACATTAACCGTACAATATTAAACTTAATATTAATCATTTTAAGTAACTTATCATGTTAAACAAAGATGTTTATATTATAAAATTATAATTTGAATATCTAAATGTCGACTACTAATAAAAGAGGTTGTCTTGACACATAAAGTTGTAGTTCTAAAAACTTCAGTCTAATTTCGTCGTAATGACATTTTGATCCCCTTAAGTTTTACATGCTTATTTTTTTGTACGTGTTGCTATAAATTTAGGTTGGTTTACGTTCCGACGCAACTTTTTTTGAAAATGAGTCATGCAATTATAATACGTTTTGTGCCTTTTGTTATTGACGTTTTCAATCGGTCTATGTTTTAAATGATAATAATTTGCCAAAAAAATCAGTACGCTCAAATCACGTTAAAAAACCCGTCCCCACAACGCAGGGAATCAATTCTAGTTTATGTAATAAGTAGTTTCACTGATGATTTACATTTTTTCAATAACAAACCGGTGTCATACACGGATTTGTAAGCACACGCACACATATATTACTATGCTATTACTAGAGTAGTTATCATTACTGTGAAGTTTGAACTAGAATTATAATTATTACCATACTTCATTATTTGTAGTGTAATTACTCTTGTTATTTGTACATTTAGTTGGTTAATTTCATTTGTATAGGATCCCACCTCTGTATATATATGTGTGTGTATACATTTAAAGTAACAATCTGCAGATTTATTGAAGCTTATTAATTTTTTAATTAATAGGTTTGGCAAGCTCTTTTGCCAATCAGGTCACTTGTCTTGCCTCCTACAGAAGACAGTGAAACCTGGCTGAAATTTGCCTCTCTTTGCCGGAAAAGTGGTAGGATTAGGCAAGCCAAATCCACTTTAATTAACCTCCTGCAGGTTTGTTGTTTTTTTATCTAAATTATTGAGATGTCAGGCTTGGCGCCCCTCCCCACCCCTCCTAAAGTTTTATTTACTTGTTATTTTTACATAGTTTGACCCAGAAAAAACTCCTGAAACTGTACGATATCATGGGCCACCAAAAGTAATATTTGCATACTTAAAATACCAATGGTCACTTGGGGAGGACCAAAAGCGCAGGGAAGCTTTTACTAGGCTGCAGGTAAGTTAACCATTTCATTTAATTAAAGGCTTTTAGAAATTCTAACAGAAACAACTTTTATAACCATTATTGGCTTATGTTTTTTTTCTCTGATCCATTTAGGAACTTGCCATTGAGCTTTCAAGTACGTCTGGTCTTCATGCATCATCACCGACTGGTTTGGTGGGTGATTCAGGTGTACCACTTATCGCACGTGTATATCTGAAACTTGGATTATGGCAGTGGACCCTTTCCCCTGGTCTTGACGATGAAGCTATACAAGGTAGGCTGCCATAAGTATCGAGGGTTTTTACATGAAATGCTGTGCTTATCATCTCTTCTGAAGTCCACTTTTGTAATTGATATCCTCTATCTTATAGATATTCTTAGCTCATTCAAACAAGCGACTCATTGTGCCACAAAACGGGCAAAAGCATGGCATACTTGGGCTCTTTTCAATACAGCAGTCATGTCTCATTACACACTCAGAGGTCTTCCTAATTTTGCGGCACAATTTGTAGTAGCAGCAGTCACTGGATATTTCCATTCTATTGCTTGCGCAGCACATGCTAAGGGCGTAGATGATAGCTTGCAGGTGAGTCACTAGCTAGGTTTTTTTAACAGTGCCTATGTCTTTTAGTTACCTTAGTTATTTCTGAAGTCTATACATTTCTCATACGTATCTTGAAGTAAGAATCTTGATATCCTTATCCCGGATTTTCATATGAGATACATTTCATGTTTACAGGATATTCTTCGACTTCTGACTTTGTGGTTTAACTATAGTGCTACTGCCGAGGTTCAAACAGCATTGCAGAGAGGATTTTCACATGTTAATATCAATACGTGGTTGGTTGTTTTACCTCAGATTATTGCCAGAATACATTCAAATAATCATGCCGTGAGAGAATTAATACAATCTCTTTTGGTCCGCATAGGACAAAGACATCCCCAGGTCAGTTTTTGTTTTTTTTTTTTTTTTTTTTATATTTTAAGATGTATCAGCACCAGATAGACTTACCTTTTCAACCTGTGTTCCAGGCTCTTATGTACCCTCTTCTTGTGGCTTGTAAGTCAATAAGCAATTTGCGTAGAGCTGCAGCTCAAGAAGTGGTTGACAAAGTTCGACAGCACAGCGGTGTGTTGGTGGATCAGGTGAAATTATAACGATGAGTATTGATATGTTTTTATTTTGGATTTGGCGTTTAAGCTGATAGCCTGATTTCTTTGTAATGAAGGCACAACTTGTATCAGAGGAGTTGATCAGGGTTGCAATTCTTTGGCATGAAGGTGGCATGAGGCACTAGAAGAAGCTAGTCGCTTGTATTTTGGTGAACATAACATTGAGGGAATGCTAAAGTGTTTAGAACCATTGCATGAAATGCTTGAAGAAGGTGTATCGAGGAACGACACGACCATAAAAGAGAAAGCTTTTATTCAGGTATGTCCCCAGAATGGATATGGTTTATTTTCATGTTGTATAAGTACTCTTTATTTAAAAAGATTTTGTCTTGTTTGATACTGTTTGGGGTACCTTCATTGAATTCTAGACATACCATCATGAATTATTAGAGGCGTATGAATGTTGTATGCTATATAAGAAATCTGGAAAAGACGCTGAGCTTACTCGGGTATGATGTTTTTGTATGTTACTTTATGTGGTGCATCAGTTTCACTTACAAACAATCTTTGCATTTATGGTTATGTATCAAATGTTTTTTTTTTCAGGCCTGGGATCTCTACTATCATGTATTTAGACGGATAGATAAGCAGCTTCAGTCTCTTACTACACTGGATCTTCAGGTAACCAACCTTTTTCACGCATTTACCTAATTCTTTAGGCCAATACAAAAGATTGTATGCATCTCACATGTTTATGAAAAGTTTTCCTTGTATTGTAACTCAAGTTTGCTCCTTGGTTGTTTTTCTTGTGCAAACCAGTCCGTTTCTCCAAAATTAGTAGAGTGCCGTGACTTAGAGATTGCTGTTCCTGGGACCTACCGTGCAGGTATGGTCATCTCATATCATATCATTATATCAGTATGTTATGATTACTCTAAGAATAACAGAGCATAACTATATCAAGGCAGCAAGATGTGTAGGTTGGTCAAATTGGGCAACCGGATAGGAAGAACTGAAGAAGCATGTCATTTTTAGCACAGACTACAGACCTAAATGGGGCTGGGTTGTGTTTCTATATGATAATGCGTTAGTCTTGATTATGACCAAACTCTTATTACAGAATTAATCTACATCTTAGAATAAAAACAATCTAGGTGGTTGTATTAAAAATTAAACTTTAGGCTACTTCCCACCTGTTCAGTCTATCTGACCTGTTGGCTCAAATTTTCTTTTAATTTGGACTATTTGAGGTAGTACACATCCCAAATAGACCCCTTCGTAAGTAAATGGGTTCATGTTACCGCCTGTTCTGATATACTTGCATGCTTCACCTTTTTTCAGATTCACCAGTGGTGACAATTGCATCCTTTGCACCACAGCTTGTCGTAATTACATCGAAACAACGACCCAGAAAATTGACTATTCATGGCAGTGATGGGGAAGATTATGCTTTTTTGCTTAAAGGGCATGAAGATTTACGCCAAGATGAGCGAGTCATGCAGGTTCTCATTGCTTATCTTGATATGGAGATTCAGATGCTTAATAACTACCAGTTACATTTGCTTAATGTTGTTTTTTTTTTCTCTTTTTGCCAGCTCTTTGGTTTAGTAAATACCCTGCTCGAGAATTCCATTAAAACTTCAGAAAAGGATCTTTCCATTGAACGATATGAGGTTATTCCTTTATCTTCAAATAGTGGGTTGATAGGGTGGGTACCAAATTGTGACACCCTGCACCAACTCATTCGAGAGTATAGGGATGCCCGCAAGGTTATTTCTCTTCCCTCTCTTCTCTAGTGATTTATATCTGTGTGTGTATTATAAATTTATAATTATATCATCCTATTGATTCCTTCTTGTGCAGATCACCCTGAATCAAGAGCATAAACATATGCTTAGTTTTGCTCCAGATTACGATCACTTGCCCCTTGTAGCTAAGGTGGAGGTATTTGAGCATGCTCTTGATAGTACGGAAGGGAACGACTTGGAAAGGGTATGTGTGTTTCTATACTTCAGACACATTGTTTGCAAGTATGCAACCTTTGTTTTTCTGGCAGAAAAACAATCTGCTTGTTGACACAGGAATATGCTTAATTGTATCATAATTTCTCCTGTCTTTGTGGCCTTTTTGTCATAAATAACGATGTGACTACTTTTTAATTGTTTTTAATTTTTAGGTGCTTTGGCTAAAAAGCCGCACTTCAGAAGTCTGGCTGGACAGAAGGACTAATTATACACGAAGTTTAGCTGTTATGAGTATGGTATGATAATTCCTCAACATCCTATGTGTTATCTTTTAATGTGTGTAATATTCAGTTCATTTGGTTCATATATTTGCATTCAATTAAATGTTTATAGAAACTGATGACACAAGTTACAGGTTGGTTACCTTCTTGGTTTAGGTGATCGGCACCCCAGCAATCTTATGCTGCATCGTGTCAGGTACCCTATAATAATAGATCGGGTGCCTTTATTTTTGTCCCAATATTGGAAATATTATTGAGAATCCAAATGCTGTTATATAGTGGGAAGATCTTGCATATTGATTTTGGAGATTGCTTTGAAGCCTCAATGACACGTGAGAAGTTCCCTGAAAAGGTGTAATTCGAATAATTTTTTCTTTAAAATTATTTTAATTTATGTCGCTTGTGTTTAGCATCTAAATTATGTTTCATTTTGCAGGTTCCTTTCCGTTTGACTAGAATGCTTGTAAAGGCTATGGAAGTTAGCGGCCTTGAGGGGAATTTCCGTTCAACTTGTGAAAATGTGATGCAAGTTCTTAGAACAAATAAAGATAGCGTAATGGCTATGATGGAGGTAAATATTAGCTTCCGGTTTATGTATTACATATTTGTATATTTGTAAATACTTAAAATAAGCATATGATGTATGCGTGTGTACCCAACCTAACCTGACTCCTTTAGATCCGCATTTTGGTACTCATTACCCACCCACCCATCCATTTTCACGCCTATACTTGATATTGTCTTCATCAATCTTATGCATCCATCCATACACAAGTAAGAAGTGGAACATCTGAGAATAATATCGCCGTTTATCCTCTGTTGGAATAGTGTACTTGCCTCCTTTTAAATACGTTTAAACAGATACGGCTTTAAATACATGCAGAATTGTTTAAATTCTGTTTTACTTGTTTTTCAGGCCTTTGTCCACGATCCGCTTATAAATTGGCGTCTTTTCAACTTCAATGAAGTGACACAAATGTCAACTCTTGCCACCACAAATCTCCAGCCTGTTGTAAACGGCGAAGAAGCTGCTACAAATCATGCTCTTCAACCACAACGAGGTGCTCGTGAACGCGAGCTTTTACAGGTTGTTACATCTCATCCATCCAATACTTGTACATCATAATGCTTAATAACAAAATAACGCTTGATAATAATTCTAATCTTTTTTCTGTAGGCTGTCCATCAACTAGGTGATGCTAACGAGGTCTTGAACGAACTGGCAGTGGTAGTTATGGCACGAATGAATAACAAACTTACTGGTCGGGATTTTTCAACATATTCTTCACTACCAACCACCGCCCAAGCTGAAAATGCTGGTTTAATTTCTGGAGATACTCATGAAGTGGATCACGGGTTATCCGTTAAGCTACAAGTTCAAAAGCTAATTTTACAGGCCACTTCCCATGAAAACTTGTGCCAGAGTTATGTTGGGTATGTCTTCAATATTAACCCATGTTTGGTCATCTCTTGAAACTAATTCTGAAAATGACAATTCCAATTTTAAGACATCTCTATTAGGGGTGGCACAATGTGCAACGATCGACCCGTAACCCTTTTTTTATGTCCAAATCATATAATAGTTGTGTTGTATATTAAAATAATACTCCCTCCGTCCCATTTTAAATGTCCATTTTTCTACTTTTCGTTGTCCCAAATTAAATGTCCATTTCTAAGCATTTGCCAGTTTTGCCCGTAAAAGACAAAAGACAATCAAAGATTTGAAATAATAACTTGAGGATATTATTGTCATTTTACAACTCAGAGAATATACAATCAAAGATTTTTCTTAATATGTGTGTTTATGGGCCTATGACATCTAAAATGGGACGGAGGGAGTAATAATAATCTAATTTTGATCAAACTGGTATATAGGTATAGCAGGCTAAAGCACATTTTGGAACTGATGTTTTGATTTGTGTATGCAGGTGGTGTCCGTTCTGGTAAAATCAAAATCCATGTACATATACATATATATATATATATACATATACATATACATATACACCTGTGCATATATTTAGGTTTTATTTCCTGTAATTATGTAAAAAGTATGTAGTTTAAGGTGTGTTATTGTACATAAATAAGTCTTATTGAGTGTCGACTTTGTATTGCAACGGGTTCGTTTTGGTGTTACAAGTATTGTATAATGTTAGTTATGATTTCGGTGTTTTATAAAGTTTCCTACGTCTTTCCAAATCTCTCGTGAAAAAAAGGTGGTCGAATCCACAACCATCAACCCATAAACCAAATGGGTGCAATTTCTAGGTTCACGTTTGATCCACCAACCCATAAACCTTAATAGCTGATAGACGATTGCTCGTCTTTAACAATTATTCTGTTGAAATCAAACAAGCGAAGCTCTAGCAGGTTGGCTCGCTTGTTAGTTGGCCTACTTCTTAGACTTGTTTTAATTCAAGTCGTGTCAATCGTGTGTGTATATGTATGTATATTGTCTTTATTTTTTGTTTGTTTAGTTAAAAGGTTAGTTATGTAAAACTACCACCTTTTAACGTTATTCATCTTTTTAAGTACCTTATTTAACGTAACATCCCAAAAATTTATAATCTTCATAATTAAAGACTATAATTATTAAAATTTGAAACCTCCAACGTTATTATCAAAACAATTGTTGTTGAGCGCATGATTCATCTTACTTGAAAACAAATAAGTATTGCAAAATAATAAATAAAGTCTAATGATAATAGTCTTTTTAAAAGAAAATACGTCTTTTTTGCAGTTTTCGTCTCAGTGGTTTGTACTAACTAACAGGTTCAGCACGAGTGTAACACCTTGAGTCCTTGACTTTTGTCGAGCTAACACTCGTCCCTGTGGTTTGTACTAACTAACAGGTTTAGCACAAGTGTAAGACCTTGAGTCTTTGACTTTTGTCGAGCTAACACTTTACATTCCACATTTTAACGTCAATTAGTTTTTTTGTTAGTTTGTGGATGAAATGACTATTATACCCTCCATCTTCTTCTCCAACCAACCCACCCACCCACCACCACCATCTCCACCACCATCCTCCCTCCCTCTCCTCACAAGCCCTTGGTTCCTACAAGCCCTTTTCCCACCACCACCGCCACCATTGTACCCATTATGTTGCCTCACTGGCAGCTGCGACTCCAACACGCATCTGATCTCTCTGTTTTCATTCTGCAAATCATTCACCTCCCTACTCATCCAACTATATATGCTATTCAACATCTCAAACTCACCATCAACCCCGCGTTCCCTACCAACTTTCTCTTCATAACCAGCAATTCAGTATCCGCTGCCATCATAACCCCTTTCAAAATTGAACTTTTTCCACTAAGCCCACACCCAACTCCTTCCAATTGATCGTTCTATCCAACGACACAAATCCATAGGAATTTTCACCTAACTCTTTCCAATTGAACCGGCAATCCATATGAAACATTTTTCTTGGATTCTTGTTTGTTTTCTAAGAGGGTGTTTGGGATTGAGTTTCAAAAAAACTTATTGACTTATTGGTTTTTCCAAAAAGCCAATAAGTCAATAAGTTGTTTGTGTAACCCAAAAGTACTTTTGGTTTTAACTTTTGGCTTTTAAGGGTGGAAAAGCTGTTTTTGAGAAGTTAGAAATCCTGACTTTTGGCTTTTGGTTTTTAAGGGTGAAAAAGCTGTTTTTGAGAAGTTAGAAATCCTGGCTTTTGGCTTTTAGCTTTTGGAAAAAATTACAAATTTACCCCCTATACAACCAATATTCACAATAAGTTAAGCGAAACACTTACATAAACAATCTATTCACTTTTTGTCGTTTCTCATCCCAAAAGCTAATCCAAACACTTTTTTTAAAACTCCTTTTCAAAAAGTCACAAGCCAATAAGCCCTTCTGACCAAAAGCACTTTTGGATTTACAAATTCAATCTCAAACACCCTCTAAGTTGTTGTCTTGCACTGCTGCATATTGTCTTGTAGTTACAAATACATCTTGTTTTGTTGTATTTTGCTATTGTTTGTGTTTGAAACTTGAAGGTTATTTTGGTGGTGGTGGTGGTGGTGGTGGTGGTATAATCGTCATTTCACCCACAAACTAACAGAAAAAACGAATGGACGTTAGAATGAGGGATGTAAAGTGTTAGCCCGACAAAAGTTAGGGACTCAAAGTGTTACACTCGTGCTGAACCTAAGTTGGTGCAAACCACAAGGACGAAAACTGTAATTACCTCTATATCTTTTAAGAGAATTGCTATCTTCATCACCGACTAAGCTTCTGCCAAATTCAAAATTTAAGCAAATCTCCGATAACAAACTTACAAGAATATCGGTAATTCGAGATCATTAAATCACAGTCATCATCTATTAAATCTAATTGAAGCTTCAATCAAACCTTCACGATAAACCCATCGGTCAGCCTATTACCTGCAATTCTCGTTTCAAGCCCCAATCAATAATCAAACGAGCTTAAAACTATGGCTAACTCCCAAAAGTTTTATTGATGAAGAAACTAACTCAAAACTTCATACAAATCCCTACCAATTAACTTGGTATATATAGCTAACCTAAACACGTTAGACTATAACTAGGATACTATTAATTAACTAGTGGGAATGCATGCGCGTTATCACGGGTGTTTATGTTTTTGCCGCGTGTTTCGTGACCGGTTTCACGTATCTTATTTATTATTTCAATTTGATAATGCAACTAATACATTTCATGAGAAATTGAGTATAGATAAAAGAATTTGCATAAAAGACAAAAATATAATAAATTGTAGACGACATTATGCATATGTAAATCATTACAAAAGTGGGCATCATGTAGTTAAAAATTTGTTTAAAATAATTCAAAATTTCAAAGGAAGACTTGTTTTATATTTTGTAATATTAATTTTCCAATTAGTTTTATAGAAAATTTCACCTTCAAATTCCACCCTAAATTACTAAAAGTTTGAAAGTTAAGAACAAACATTCGGCCCAAAGAAATTTCTGAATATTTGTTAACCGGGGTATCGTAGTTACCATGTCGTATCATCATTATACTATGAGACCCATGTTTGATTGCCAATTTTATCTTGTTTGATTGTCATTGTTGTCTTGTCAGCAAAGCATGTATTTTGGTTTGCGCCAGTAGTGGAATGCTTAATGGTGAAAGTAGATTATTGTAGTCAGTTGTCATTAGCATTTCCGCATTGATAAATAGAATTGAGGCTTGGATGATCGATTTCATACCACCACTTTAGTATCAAAGCCACCCATGACACTATTTTAAACCACCAATTTTATGTAATTTAAGTATGTTATGGATAATATAATAATACTATGACACACATTCACTACACCGATACAAGGCAAATGATGTATAAAATAAGTGAGAACCAATTCAAACCGTTCATTGTGCCTAGCTAGGCGAGGCCTATGCGCCTTGAGAGCATGCCATGCGCTTTCTCATACTCTAATAAAGGCTTATATTGCATCTGGACTAACCTACAGTTGATAAAATTAACAAACTTAAATGTCTCATACTAATACGACTTATATTGTTTCTGAAGTAACTTACAGTCGATAAAATTATACAGGTTATGATGTTCATTTCTCTAAATGGCACTAAAAAGATGTTCTTGTTCTGTTTTAAGTCTGGCCAGAAGATGAAAATAACGCATGTTTGATATTGGAGGAAAATAGAAGACAACTTAAATAACGATAAGACCTGCCCACACAAGATCGTGGCTCGCCCATACACTGTTCAAACAACTCGTTTACATAAGCTGTTGAGAAAGATATACCTGCTGGAGTATATATTATGAGGGCCTATGCACTTAATGCTCATGAACAAGAGGTGGCATACGGCCATACCACAAATGTTCAGTAAGATAAAAACTTGTTTGAGATCTAAGTAATCACAGGTCGCCATGTGTTACTTAATATTACATCAGTTTGCTTTTCTGCTTTCTCCATAGTCTCACTGGCTGGTTTCTTTTACATGAAGAAGAGGAAAGCAAAGGCATCCTAACAGAAATGAGATTGCCAACAGTGTGGAGTTTGGGACTTCATATTTTAAAACAGGAAAACAAAATCTATCTTTTTTTTACTTTGGTAGTGGTGTTTGTGTGAGGATAAATAAAATATTGTTGTAACAGAGATAACTTAATCATGTATTCCCTTTAAAAAAACATATTGAATAACATGTTTACTTCATCGTTTTGAATCCCAAATGCCAACTTACAAAAGCTTGTTCTTCCCCTATTACTCGCATCTTTGTTAATGTTATGGTACAAGATATGTTGTTAAAAAGATGGGATGGATTAATCTTTTCAAATTTGCCCTTTCATCCTAGTAAATAATAAAGTAAAAAAATAATAAAGCAAAAAAAGAATAACTTTGGTTTCTGTTGTCGTTTAAAAACAACAAAATTGATGTAAAAGTCTATGTCTACTTCGTACTTTACTGACTTCACTTTCTTTCACATTAAACAAATCAAATAGAAGTTTTACTTTTAAGTTCATCTTCTTCACCTTAAGACCTGCAACGCTCTATAAACTTATTCCTTGCCAGCAAAATAAAAGGAAAAATATATACACAATAACACACACATGTAGTGGCTGGACGGTGGGCACCGGCCCACCCTGCTCAAAGGATGAACCCGCCACTGCTGATAGACTTCAATAATCATTTAAGATTTTGAAAAGTCTCTATCGCCGAAACATCAATCATCTAATGAAGCCAATGTGACATAAGCTAAGTCCTAGTGAAATAATAAAAATGTAGGTGCATAGTCACATATTCATGCATCATTCATTGCCTAATCGTTGTTATTCAACTAATGTGCACCCACGTAGAATGACTAACTCAACTCGTATGTGAACTTTGTGTTGGATATCCACTAACACTATATGGTGAGTTTTATATAGCCTTACTTTTTTTATTGTTTTACATTTTTAGGGGTGAAACAAGTTTATTATTTGTCTTGCTTTTTTTAATGAGAATATGACTCGATTTCACAATTATCCATTAAAGCCAATAAGTTTTACAAGTGGGCGATGGGTAAACGGGCTACAAGTTGTACAATTTTCCAATTGTGGTACTCTTCTTTGATAACGTACTAATTTCAAACATGTTTAGTAATGAGTAAAATTGCTTGCCAATTAAAACCCAACCGGTCAAGCCTTGTATCTAATTGTGCCCGTTTGTTGGTGCATGTCCAACACAACGTAGTTTTTTTCTTGCTTATATCTTTACGCATTTATTTTAATTATTAGTTAGTGAACCCGCTTCAGTGTAGTCATTAACTTTGATCAAGCCAACTGTAGTAGATTATAGCGCTATAGGTTTGGCAAGCCTATCCCCGCATAAATTCAGGGATGATTGAAACATTTTTTTACTAGCTCATTGAGTTACATCATTGTCAGTAGGGTTGACTATACCACACCATGGTTTCCAATTAATGTTATTTACAAATTGTTCTCATATATACGTGACTGGAAAATTTTCCTAAATTAATTTTTTTTTAAAAACATTTGTATTACTCACCAACTATTTATAGTTGACCCCCACCATTTTCCAACTTAAACATGTTTCAGGGAACAATGCAACTTGGAGTTTTGTGTGCTTTGGAACGTTAGAAGTTGAAGTTTAGTTTAAAGTTTTTATTAGAGTTAATTACATGGATGGTCCCTGTGGTATGCATATATTGCATCTTTGGTCCTCAAAACTTTTGAGTTACATAGATACTCCTTGTGGTATGCATTTTGTAACTGTAATGGTCCCTAACCCTAACTGCCATCTATTTTCACAGTTAAAGTCATGTAAAATGACCAAACTACCCTTAACTATTTAAAAAAGCACATAAATAAGAAGTAAAAATAAATAAATAAAAAAGCCCATATTAAAACACCCAGCACAACTAGGGGTGTTCAAAATCGGATAATCCGAATTTCGGATATCCGAATTTCGGATAATCCGAAATTTCGGATAGTCAATATTGAGATCCGAATCCGAATCCGAAATTTTTGATATCCAAAATTCGGATATCCGAAATTTCGGATTCGGATTCGGATAATCCAACGGATAATCCGAAACTTAAAAAAAATTAAAAAAATAATAAAAAAATAATAAATAATAATAAAAAAAACTATAAAAAACGTTCTCCTTTATGCCTAAAACGTGAACCTATTAAAAAAACAAAAATCGAAGTTAGATAAACGAAATTTGAACCAAAAATATATAAAAAAAATCTTATTATTTTGATGGAAGGGAGCTATAGGGGTCGGATACGAGGTGGACGGGGGCTGTTATAGAGGAGAGAAAAGGGAGCAATAGCTATGGATTAGAGGAGTATGGACTTAGAGTTAGAAGGATTAAGGATTTAGGATTGTGTATTGTGTTATGTAGTGTATATAATATTATATATTTATATATATTTTTTTAATATTCGGATTCGGATAATCCGATTATCCGAAAATTTTCAAAATCAGGATCCGAATCCGAATCTGAAATTTCGGATAATCCGATTTTCGGATATCCGAAAATCGGATTATCCAAAATTTCGGATAATTCGGATTCGGATTTTCGGATTTTTCGGATTCGAATTTTGGATTATCCGATTTTGAACAGCCCTAGTTATAATGATTTAATAATGAAGGATGGGGAAGACTCGTGCGTTCGATTAAGAATCAACGGTTACGATTAGTGAACTGTTCCTAAGGAGCGATTCTAATTCTAAATGTATTATTATTATTATAGAAGAATGGTATCTTTTAATTATGTTTGTTTTTATTATTATTATTATTATAAACATAACGTGTTGTGGTTTTCGCAAGTTGAAGGAAAGCATTTCTAATTCTAAATGTATTATTATAGAAGAATGGTATCTTTTAATTATGTTTGTTTTAATTTTATTATTATAAACATAACGTGTTGTGGTTTTCGCAAGTTGAAGGAAAGCATTTCTAATTCTAAATGTATTATTATAGAAGAATGGTATCTTTTAATTATGTTTGTTTTAATTATTATTATAAACATAACGTGTTGTGGTTTTCGCAAGTTGAAGGAAAGCATTTCTAATTCTAAATGTATTATTATAGAAGAATGGTATCTTTTAATTATGTTTGTTTTAATTATTATTATAAACATAACGTGTTGTGGTTTTCGCAAGTTGAAGGAAAGCATTTCTAATTCTAAATGTATTATTATAGAAGAATGGTATCTTTTAATTATGTTTGTTTTAATTATTATTATTATAAACATAACGTGTTGTGGTTTTCGCAAGTTGAAGGAAAGCATTTCTAATTCTAAATGTATTATTATAGAAGAATGGTATCTTTTAATTATGTTTGTTTTAATTATTATTATAAACATAACGTGTTGTGGTTTTCGCAAGTTGAAGGAAAGCATTTCTAATTCTAAATGTATTATTATAGAAGAATGGTATCTTTTAATTATGTTTGTTTTAATTATTATTATAAACATAACGTGTTGTGGTTTTCGTAAGTTGAAGGAAAACATTTCTAATTCTAAATGTATTATTATAGAAGAATGGTATCTTTTAATTATGTTTGTTTTAATTATTATTATAAACATAACGTGTTGTGGATTTCGCAAGTTGAAGAAAAACATTTCTAATTCTAAATGTATTATTATAGAAGAATGGTATCTTTTAATTATGTTTGTTTTAATTATTATTATAAACATAACGTGTTGTGGTTTTCGCAAGTTGAAGGAAAGCATTTCTAATTCTAAATGTATTATTATAGAAGGGGGAAGTTTATGGAAAAAAACCCATTTTAAATGAAAAACCCAATAAACCCAATGCTTGGTCCATATTAAGCCACATCACCCACCATATTATAATATTTAAAGGGTAATATAGACATTTCAACTACCCACTTTCTCTCTCTCCCTATATATATTATTTCCCCCTCTTTATCTCTTCATTTATTTTCAAATTCAAATGGGCAAAACCTCTCTCTACCCTCTCTCTACCTTTCCCTCTCTCTGTCTCTCTCTAGAACCACCACCACCACCACCACAACAACAACAACCACCACCATGACCCGTCTCCTCCACTGAAACCACCACCACACCGTGTCTCCTCCTCCACTGAAACCACCACCACGATGATGACCCGTCAGAAGTTAAAGGGGTTTTTAAAGGAGCCGTGTTACAAGATCACAGAGATGGCTAACCCATCTTTTGTCAATAAAACTAGGGAGTTCACATCAAGCATACGTCAGACGATGAAATCTTTCTCGTTAGAAAAAAGATTCCAAACTGAAAAGAATATCCAATCAAGTGGTCAAGAAGGTTCTAAGGTAATTAAAATTTAAGTTGTTTAGTTTGAGGCCACAACCAATTTATTTGACACTCAAAAGTCAAATAATGGCTTTTTAGTGTTTAAACGGAATTTCATTTTATTTTATTTATTATAAACGGATTTTCCATTTGTGCCTATACTTTATTTTGGTTATTATAAACGGAATTTCCATTTTTGAAGTTTATTTGGTGTTATTTTGCTTTTTGAAGAGTTATTTGACCATTTTTAACAAGAAATACACTAAAGATTTGTGTTGGTTCTGAGTTTTTTTTTTATTTTGTTAGGTATTGGGTTTTGTTAGAATAGCAATAATAACAGTTTTGGGGATAGTTTTTGTTCGCATACCAAGTGTTCGATCAAATGCTTGAATGAAAAAAAAAACTTATGTTAACGTTTTTTTTTTGTTTTTATTATTATTATTATTTTGTTTATGTTAGATTTTTATTAGATTGAGGACATGAGGTTGACAGATCACATGTGATTGATGAATAATTTTGTAGTTTTTTTATGTTAGTATATGCTAACACATGTTATCTGTTCCAGTGTCGGTTTTCACGAGTAGGCTATTTGAACAAGGCGGCGTTGGTGATGTGGCTGTGGTAAGTGATGTAATTGATGAATAAATGTGTAATCTTTTTATGTTACTATATGCTAACACATATTAGTCATGCCCATTATGTGTTTGAGGATCCCAACTAACATATGTATCTGTTATAGTGTTGGTTTTCACATGCTAGTATATACCCAACTAACACATGCTAGTATATACCCAACTAACAGTTAGTGATGCTCACACACGTTAGTGATGCTAACACATGCTAGTATATACCCAACTAACAGTTGTTAGGGTCCATATGACATACGTTATTTTCAGTAAAACATATGTTTTAGAATATGCTAACACATGCTACTAATGTCTTTTATCATATTATATATTTCATGAATATGAGGATAATTTTTTGGTATATGGATTTGGATTGGTTATGATTTGATTTTTTAAATTTATTATTGTTGGATTTCAAACCCTATTAATCGTATTTGAGTAGTTGTATTAACATAGTTGTAAAAATCGCGTTTAGTGTTGTTTATACACATGTTTGAGTATTATACACTTGGCACTTCAAATTGAGTACGATACACATGGCATTGCAGATTTGGTATTGTTTATACACATGTTAGTGAGGCTAACACATGCTAGTATATACCTAACTAACAAGTGGTAGGGTTCATATGACATACGTAATATATGCCTAACTAACGTGTGTTAGGGTTCATTTGACATACGTTATTTCAGTAAAACATATGTTTTTAGAATACACTACACATGTTAGTGATGTCTCATTATATGTTTCGGAGAGCCCAACTAACACGTGTTATCTTTTTTTGTAGGTGAAGAGATGTTTTGTGTTAAAGATGAAGATGGGTATCAAGAACGAAGCATAGCTAGATCTTTTTTATGTTGTTATGATAGTTTTTTATCATTCACAAATAATTATGTATGTATGAAAACTTTTTTGATATATTTTTAGTATTGATTGTAATGATCGTTTTTATCATTTATTAAATAAATACACATTTTTATGTGATCTTTTATTATGTTCTTTTAGTATATGCCTGGTAACACATGTTAGCGATGTCTCACATGAGGTCAGAATTTTGCATCACAACACTAACGTATGTTAATTTTTCGTGCTGGAGAAAGTGCCATAAAGTAGGAGAGAGGTGACTTGACAAGTGTCAAATCAACCTTTTTAAACCTATGATTCAGAAAATTGCTCAATGACTCATTTGCCCTTGATCTCATTACAACCACACAAATGCAAGTGGCTTCTATTATTATAAACAATTAATTAAGGACCATTGATCAAGTTTGATCAATGGTCACCATAGAGTTTAAAGGGTTTTTCATGAAGATGAGGTTTCCCCTTAATCCATCCCCATTATAGAAGAATGGTATCTTTTAATTATGTTTGTTTTAATTATTATTATAAACATAACGTGTTGTGGTTTTCGCAAGTTGAAGGAAAGCATTTCTAATTCTAAATGTATTATTATAGAAGAATGGTATCTTTTAATTATGTTTGTTTTAATTATTATTATAAACATAACGTGTTGTGGTTTTCGCAAGTTGAAGGAAAGCATTTCTAATTCTAAATGTATTATTATAGAAGAATGGTATCTTTTAATTATGTTTGTTTTAATTATCTATAATACATTATAAAGGAGGAGTGATGTACAAGATAGTAATTTGCATTTTCGTACAACTTAACGAGCAACATGTACAACATATTTAAGCAAGAAATTTAAGGGTATTTTAGGCATAGTTGTGACAATTAAGACACTTAGGAGGGTAATGTAGACATTTCATCATCATCCTCCTTTACAATATCAAATCAAATTTACAATACTACCTCATCTTCAAGCTGCAAACGGTTTCTTCAAACCAAAGGTCGTCACATTGAAAGTTCATTATGCCGTTCTTGAATGGCAATCACAACCAAATTGATGAATTCGTCTTTTAATTCACTAAGAGAAACCGCCTCATTACTTCAATTATATTATTCAGTAATGGGCCTAAAAGTTTGGAATCTGAAATATTTGCTGATGAAACAACGTTTGTATTTCTTGCAAAACATTTTATTGTATTCTCTTGCTTTACAAGAACATTGAAAGGTAATAGTTTGATTCATTGTTTTATTTATTAATTCTTAGATTATGCTAATGCGCTCGATGTGATTTACTTACATTGTAGTGAATTATTTTTGGCTGATTGTTGTTTATTTCCTTCAAATTCACAAATTCTTGGTACCGGGTCAAGTTATTATTATTATTATTTTTTTTACAATTTGATGCTTGTAGATCGTTTTGGTGTTTGTGGAAATATGTTTGGAAAAAAATGCTGCTAAAATCAATATTGAGGTCTTTTGTGCGTTGTGGTGTGAGTATATGTGATTATTATTATTCATCTTTTAGTTGTATGACTAATTCTTCTACTCGTAGGGTGTTTTAGAGGCAATAAGAATCAGTTGTGCTGGTAAGTCCACTGGTGGAAAAGCCCCTTTGAAGCAACTCGCTACCAAGGCTGCCAGGAAATCAGCTCACCAGAGGAGTTAAGAAGCCTTGTTGTTATCATCTTGGAACTGTCGCTCTCCGGTGAGTCTGTTACTTTTTATATAATTTGATTTCAGTTTTGTTATTTAACTTCAGTTATTAACCTGTTAGTTAGTAAGATAGAGTGTGAGTTTGTGTTTTTATTAGATTCTGAGATCGAGTGTAAGTTTGGTTTTTTAAAAGAAGAAGTTTTGGCTAACAAGTTCGGTTTTGGGTGAGAAGCTGTGAAAATGGAAGCAAAGGCATAAGGTAAAACACCATTTTCAAATACGAAAAAATGTAGGACCTGGAACTATTGTTGCGGGTTTTTTCGGCAACCCACCATGTTCAGGTCTGCCACCACTAGCGACCAAGGTAAGCATTGGTGACTTGAACCCCAGATCCAGATACCTAAGACATCAATGATGGCGAGGCAATCTTTATGTAGTGACGATTTTTACTTTGTATGCTAGGAGGTCTGCTTTCATGGAGCTCAAGAACTGAAGTACGTGTTTATCAACTTATTTTTGTTGTATGCGTGTCACTACAAGAGTACAACTGTACAAGATCATCTTATCATATTTATAAAAAATGAAATAAACGTATAAATGATGGTTTCTATGTTAGCTTCTCAAATGAGTTGTCAAGTTATAATTAACTTCATTTACGCCCAACGTGAACATGACCTGCTTGTCCTACATAGTAGATACAATATAATGCATAGCAAATTGGTATTAGAAAAACAATACATTAAACCAACACACAATGTGCATAGAAATACTTGAATAAGTTGTCTCAGATTGGAATTTGATTGTGCATTTTTGGAATTTGTATATTTCAGGTAAACATTGTTAATAAGATTGCTTTTAGAATCTGAATATGATGTTTGTTTGTGGATATTAGAAGTAAATTGAGATATTGAGATGTGATTTGGTAGTTAATTTTTTGAAGGTATTTTGCTTTTGAAACGAATGGTCAAAGTTTAATTTTTCTAATCTGAAACGAATGTTGAGGATATTTTATCTATGCTCGGGCCTCAAAATAAATCTTAATAAGTTCACTATGATGGGCGTTGGAGTGGAATGGCGGAAGGTGAAAAGAACGTCAGAAGGTATGGGTTTTAAACCGGGGTCGATTCCTTTTACGTACTTAGGTGTTACTGTCGGGGCAAATATGAACCGGGTGGCCAATTGGCAGCCGCAGTGGATACGGTTAGAGGTCGGTTGAGTAAGTGGAAGGCGGACTCACTCTATATTGGAGGAAGACTTGTGCTTATCAAATCGGTTCTTGAAGCCTTGCCTACTTATTATTTCAATATATAAAGCGCCTTTGAAAGTTATCGACCAGTTGGAAACGCTCATGAAGAGATTCCTGTGAGGGGTATGGGCGATGCGAAGAAGTTGCATTAGGTGGCTTAGGATACACTAGCTTGAGGTAGAGTTAAAGGCGGACTGGGATTGTTGCGTTTTATTTGATTGTAATAGAGCATCAATTACGAAATGGCTATGGAGATATGTTTCAGAAAAGACGTTGATATGGAAAAGGACCATTGATGCTATTCATGTTTCGAAAAGGAAGTGGGAAGCATTCCCGGTTAACGGGTCATACGCGAGCGGATGGGTCAATATTGTCAAAGAAGAGTCTAAGATTAAAGTAAATGGGTCTTCTTTTATTTCGCTGTTAAAATGTGAGGTTGGTCTTGGGGATTGCGTGAAATTTTGGCTAGATAATTGGATGCCTAATGGAGTTTTAAGGATAGTATTCCTATGCTGTTTCGCTTGGAAGTGGATAAAAGATGCATGGTTTCTGAAAGGTTGCAGCATACGGACCAACGGACTGATGTTTTATGGGTCTGGAATAGAGCTCCTGCTTCGGATGAGGAACTGATTCAAATGCAAACACTGTTGTCTCATCTACAGCAAGTGAACAGGAATTCTGGTGCAGATTGGTGGAGATGGGACGGAGACCCAAACGGGTCATTTCTGTTGCTGCTGTTAGGAAATGGCTCGCTGCTGCACGCCCAGGTTTGAATACTTCTAACTTTGATTGGTGTACGTGATTTCTTTCTTTACGTCAGTAAATTCTTTGTTTAAGGTGCGGTATTGATTAATCTTTTAATTGCTGCAGCTGCAAATGAAATTCGGTATGTAGTTGTTAAGGGTTGTATCTTCATCTAGAAAGATAGCTAAATACCTTGATAACTGAAGGCGTGTTTCATTGTATTCAATCCTTTTATTCGCCACTTAGAATGAGGTTAGAAAATCAACAACATTCATATTATAATCTGTAGATAATACAAAGCCATAACTGTTTACTACCTTCCCACTTTCATAGGGTGATATGGTGTCGTTTCAACTTATGCACTCTTGGGATTGTTCCCAGGTTCCGGGTATCACATTTCATCGTTTCTAAAAGATTAAAGGATTATACACTTTACATTAATTTACATGTCATTTAAATCACTGTAATACTTTAGGTTCAAAGGCTAGCAGCAATGTGTTGTGGTTTTCGCAAGTTGAAGGAAAACATTTCTAATTCTAAATGTATTATTATAGAAGAATGGTATCTTTTAATTATGTTTGTTTTAATTATTATTATAAACATAACGTGTTGTGGTTTTCGCAAGTTGAAGGAAAGCATTTCTAATTCTAAATGTATTATTATAGAAGGGGGAAGTTTATGGAAAAAACCCATTTTAAATGAAAAACCCAATAAACCCAATGCTTGGTCCATATTAAGCCACATCACCCACCATATTATAATATTTAAAGGGTAATATAGACATTTCAACTACCCACTTTCTCTCTCTCCCTATATATATTATTTCCCCCTCTTTATCTCTTCATTTATTTTCAAATTCAAATGGGCAAAACCTCTCTCTACCCTCTCTCTACCTTTCCCTCTCTCTGTCTCTCTCTAGAACCACCACCACAACAACAACAACCACCACCATGACCCGTCTCCTCCACTGAAACCACCACCACACGCGTCTCCTCCTCCACTGAAACCACCACCACGATGATGACCCGTCAGAAGTTAAAGGGGTTTTTAAAGGAGCCGTGTTACAAGATCACAGAGATGGCTAACCCATCTTTTGTCAATAAAACTAGGGAGTTCACATCAAGCATACGTCAGACGATGAAATCTTTCTCGTTAGAAAAAAGATTCCAAACTGAAAAGAATATCCAATCAAGTGGTCAAGAAGGTTCTAAGGTAATTAAAATTTAAGTTGTTTAGTTTGAGGCCACAACCAATTTATTTGACACTCAAAAGTCAAATAATGGCTTTTTAGTGTTTAAACGGAATTTCATTTTATTTTATTTATTATAAACGGATTTTCCATTTGTGCCTATACTTTATTTTGGTTATTATAAACGGAATTTCCATTTTTGAAGTTTATTTGGTGTTATTTTGCTTTTTGAAGAGTTATTTGACCATTTTTAACAAGAAATACACTAAAGATTTGTGTTGGTTCTGAGTTTTTTTTTATTTTGTTAGGTATTGGGTTTTGTTAGAATAGCAATAATAACAGTTTTGGGGATAGTTTATGTTCGCATACCAAGTGTTCGATCAAATGCTTGAATGAAAAAAAAACTTATGTTAACGTTTTTTTTTGTTTTTATTATTATTATTATTTTGTTTATGTTAGATTTTTATTAGATTGAGGACATGAGGTTGACAGATCACATGTGATTGATGAATAATTTTGTAGTTTTTTTATGTTAGTATATGCTAACACATGTTATCTGTTCCAGTGTCGGTTTTCACGAGTAGGCTATTTGAACAAGGCGGCGTTGGTGATGTGGTTGTGGTAAGTGATGCGAACCGAGCTTGTAGAACTCCAAATGCCCGTTCAATATCTTTTATAACGGCCTCTTGATGTTGAGCGAATAACTTATGTTTCCAAAGTTTTGGAGTAGTTATGGACTTGACAAAGGCAGCCCATGAAGGATAAATGTCGTTGGTGAGATAATATGCCCTATTATATTCCCGACCATTCACGATGTAACTTACAATTGGTGCTCGACCTGACAATACATCATCAAAACACAGGAGATCGCTGAAGAACATTAATGTCATTGCATGTACCTGGTGTTTCGAAGAACGCATGCCATATCCATAAGTCATGTGATGCAACGGCTTCCAAAATAGTTGGTTTACCGCTGCTACCTGAATATTGCCCAGCCTAAGCAGTGGGACAAGTTTTCCATTCCCAGTGCATACAGTCAATGCTATCTACCATTCCTGGGAATCCATGTTCTGCCCCAACATGGAGAAGTCTTGCTAAATCATCATCATTTAGCCTTCTAAGGTACTCTTGACCGAAGCATTAAATAACTCCTTCTTCGAACTTTATAAGAGAGTCCCTTGTTACAGTTTCACTCATTCTCAAATATTCATCTTGTGCATCTGCTGATGTCCCATACGCTAACACTCGCATGGCCCCAGTACACTCCTGCAATGGTGAAAGGCCTTGTGTACCGGTGGTATCATATCTTTGTTGAAAATATATGTCATTGGTCGTAACGGCATCCACTATACGTAGGAATAGTGTTTTATGCATTCAAAATCTATGTCAGAAAGTTGCTTGATCATACGTTGGGTTATCAACAAAGTAGTCTTGCATCAAGCGTGCCTCGCCCTGCTCGTGTTCCCGATTGCAATATCTCCTTCTTGTGCAAGGTTGGTCTCTGGTGATTAAATATGGCATGCTTGTAAGTAATTCAATCATGATGTCATCAAATTGACGATTTGATTGCATTACTTGTTCGTGCCATGCACCAAACTCATTTGAATCCGATGAATGAGAACTCTCTGATAAGCTTTCAATATATGACATTTTTAAAGTTATGGAATTGAAATATTTTTGTTGGATGCAAAAGCCTTAATGTGATACTCTGTTTATAAAAGAAAAATAATGAATGTGCATACTAGATAATGTTAATATATCTTATCTATATAACATCCAAGCATCCAATGAAAACTTGCCACATGGAAAAGTATGGACAATGTTAAAGTTGCCAAATGAAAGATTGAAGATAATGTTAAATTGATTAGATAATGTTAACTTATCTTATCTACATAAAATCCAAGCATCAAATCAAAAGTTACCAAATGGAAAATAATAGATACATAAAATGAGCAGATAATGTAAACTATTTTATCTCACACATACATAAAGATAAAAACACATAACTTGATAATTAAATATCTTATACATACATTAAAAACAAGCTGAAGATGAAACACACAATAGATAATCTTACACATACAATAAAAACAAACTGAAGATGAAACACACAATAGATAATATTACACATACATTGAATATGAAACTAGATTCAGTTTCCGTAAAACTTCGACATTAGAAAGTTTTTGATGTCTTCTTCTTTAGGCGACAAATGGTCCTTTTGTAACAGTGTGCTAAGATGCAAGAGTGACATTTTCTTTAGGTCTCTTTCTTCCTTTTGGCGTTCCTTTTCTTCCTCCATGTCGAGTTTTCTTTTGAAGAGTTCAAGCTCATTGTCTCTAGTAAGCTTCATTGCATCAAGTTTTTCAACAACCGAAACTGCAACCTTACCTTTTCCTTTTTTTAGCCGCATCTCTACCTGTTGGATGTTGAATTGTTGAAGGACCACTAGTTGGAGTTTCTAGGTTGGAATAGTCCCCTTCTTCAGTAGTCCTTGATCGTTTTGTACTACAACACTTTTTTCGACATCCACTTCACATTCAAGATGAGAACGTCTTGTGTCATTATGTAGTTGTAACTCGCACTTTGGGATTTTACACATAACTTCATTATAAACAACTAAATCATTAAACTTCTTCTTAGTATCATGCTCATACATTTTATGAGCTTCAGCCTCAACATCTTTCTAGCTCATTCCACTTTTTATGCAACGATATGCTTCCCAGTATGCACCAACCTAGTTATTCGCATTTTCATTAAGTCGGTTAAAGCGCCCTCTCATTTGTTCTATATTCCTCATACCAAGTTTTTCTGGATTTTCTGCATGAGCTTCATCATACAAATTCTTTATTTGTGCCCACAATGCTAAAGACTTCTGCTTTTTGCCGGTTATTTTATTTTGACTAGCAATGCATCATGATGACATTAAAGCAACATATTCAGCAACATCCCATTTAGTACTTCGTTGGGGTTTAGTTTCAGTATTTTGTGAGGTTTGAAAATTTTCAGGAACTTGACTCGGGTTTGAATAGAACGGAGTGTTTTCATAGTATTGACTGTTTGAGTAATCTCTAGAGTCTCCAAGATTTAGATAAAAGTTTGGAAACAAAGAACCCATGATAGGAAATATGAAATCAAAAGAGATTAATAATATAGAACGAGAAATGTGTATGAAAGTTTGTTATGCTTATACAATATTTATAACACATCTAAAAATCTCATGAATTTTTAAATTAGATAATGTTAGATTTCTAGATAATATATATCATCAAAAATATCTAACAAACCAATAGGATGGTAACATGTGTTGGATAAGATAAATAAAAAATGATGATAATACTTATTTTTTTTATTGAAAATGCAATTTTTTTAACGAACTCGGTTTTTAATAAAATTTATACCTAGATGTTCAAATTTTTTTTAAGATGTCTATATTTTTAGTTTCTAAAAAAATATATTTAAAATTTATTAACAAAAAACTAATTTATAAGTAAAATGTATATTTAGAAAGAAAAACTAAAAGGAAAATAAAATTGGGTCCAATACAAGGATGACATGTGGCATGTTACTATTTGCAGCCAAGGTTTGGTGGACTGACCTGGTTGTTGACTTTTTGCATTTTATTTATTTATTATTTTTTTTATTTCCACGACCAAACAACGAAATTGCACGTGAATGGGATAGTCTTATATTTAAATAAAAAAGGTTTAATTATTTTTTTCTTTTAGATGGGGTAAAATTGACATTTTACACTCACTTAACAAAGAAAACAAACGTCAGTTAGGGGTAGGGACCATCCGAGTGCAAAGTTGTATACCACAAGGACTATACGTGTTAATTAAGGGCATTTTATGTAATTCATGTATAACACATGGACCATATGTGTAGCTAAATCTTTTTATTAGGTTATTGTTTGGTTTAGGACATTTAGTGTTTCTAATTTCATTGTAACGAATTTAATTTATTGTAATTAAATAATGAAAGTTTAATTTTAGTATCATGTGTTTTTGGACAATCGTCACTTTGTGGCACCCCAACGTTTCAGTCATCGGTTGGGGTGTTACATTTATCCACTCGACTCTATTTCCCTCTAAAATCATAATAAGCGGATTGATGGAAGGTATGAGGAGAAGAAATGAGATATAGAAAAGAAATATATCGACCTTGAAAAGAAATACAACATTGTGGCATGTAGACTGATTTGGGATAATTTAGATGATAGACGGGTTCCTTGGAAGTAAATAGACATATTTAGGGATATGTCTATTTATCATGCTCTACATCAACACCTTTTGTTAGTGAATCAAGCAAAGGGATTTTGACATGTAAGGGATCATAGGGCTAGTCATGAGATGGGATTTTGTGGGGACCACATGTCCAAAATATCTCCCAAAGTTTGTTAACTTTAACTAGTACGAAACCCGCGCGATACGACGGGAGCGACACTTTGCATTGCGGTAATTATTTCAAATTCGTATAATATTTATTGTAGCATCATTGCGGTGGATATACGTTATAAGCATTACACATGTCTAGTAACTAAAAGGATTTAACATTTAAATTATAAAATACTTCAAGAAACATAATAAAGTAACATACAAAAGGAAAACTAAGTATTAATAAATATAAAAACTTGAAAACTAAAAGCTCGAGCATGACCAACTTTAATCATGAGATCAATTTAGTCATACGCCTTCCAAATCTGCATGATCTTATATATCTATATTGTCTGCACGTCATTCGTTATCAAGTGCGATCCTTGGAATTTCTTGTATATCTTCATGTTTGATTATTACATCTTTTGGAGGATGGGTGAGATTTATTTCAATAATCAAAATCTAGAACAAATTCTTACTTCCAATCTATCTTTAACATTTTCAACGGACACATATATTTTTATTTTCTTGTTGTTGATTTGCAAAGTCAACATGATAATTAAAATGAAGAAAAATCATATCATAACTTACTAGATTAAAAGAAAAGTTACTGGAATGAACAAAATAAATTACGATACTAAAAATAACACAACTTTTAAAGAAACATATAATATTAAACCGCATGAAATATGTTGCGCTTTTGAATTAACACCCAGAGTATCTTAAATGGAGTTTTTAGTTTAGTGCGTGAATCTTCAGTATATCATCAAATACGTCTTATTTGTCATTTTTATTAGAACTGTCTAGATCAATAACTTGACTCCATTTTCATTTAGAGAGCCTATTGGATCTCATCCTACTACTTTCATGCATCTGGTCCTTAAAAAAATTAAAAATATTTAATACACAGGTTAATAGAAGATGAAATAAATTTTGATATTACATCTTCACGAAATTCACATTGAAGATCAGATTTGTAGGGACTAAACATTGCACCATAGCAAATAATCTAAACACTATTATCACAATTATCTTGCAATAAAAAAATACAATATACATGCCTAAGTTCTTCAATTGCATCCAAATTATATTGATTTGTAATCCGAATTTCACCTACATTTTAGTTTATAATTTAATGTCAAGTTTTATAATATTTTCTTCTAAAACAACGTGCTAGCTACTTTATGTTTACTTATGCATTAATGGAATGTACATTATAACAATATTAGTTACATCTTTTAAAAATTTAGCTAAAAAGCATTTCGTTATAGGTGAAATTTAGATTCTTTCAGTTGATTAATAAATATTCGTTTCTTTTATGTTCTTCCAGTTAAACATGCAATGCAATAACACTTGTACATAACACGTTTCTTTCTTGTACATTTCAATATACACGTTGAAATTGACTAAGACAAACATTGAAACGTCAACAAAATGAGCACGTCGTCACGGTATTTTTGAATGTTTATAAAACATAATAGTTTTAAAAAGTTATGATATAATTAAATAAAAGAATTATAATTTTATAAGTGAGGGGTGAAAAGTGTAACTAATAAGTAAAAATGAAGGAATTAAAGTAACTAAAATGAGGTACTAAATTGTAGAAGTGTTTGAATGACTATTTTACCTCCATTTTAGGGTTGTTAATGAAAATAAAGTTCTAAATTTTGGGTATCTTAAACTACCCCTCCCTAATGCATTATAATATAGGATAGATTATATAGTTTTCATGTTTCATTGGGTTTTAGTTACAAGGTAACAGGGCATTAAAATAGCCTTTAATAACCCTTTAAACATATCCTAGTGTAAGTGTTGGTAAGTTACTTAGGCTTTAGTTGGGTGAAAATATAAGTTATACGCGTATCGGGTGCGATAAGCGAACTTTATTCGTTACGGGTGATTTTGGTTTTATGTAACCATTTAGTGTTTTAGAGTTCCAAAACACTTTATATTTTGTAAATTGTAATAATGCAGTTATTTCACTTCCCGGGAATTCAGGATCGTTTTTGGTTATTTAATTGTCACCGATGTCCATACCGAACAAGTTTATTTTTACGCGATTGCGCCATGCTTTTAATTAAACAAATGCAACCCTATGCATCCTATGAGGAATTTGCTATTCTTTAAATGCTAAATTAATCCAATTAATTTAATCATGCACTTAAAATCGTTAATTACATGCATTAATTACGTGCCGAAACACATCGATTTTTGTCGGATGTCACATTTACGGTGTTTAATAGTGCTTGATTAGTTATTCAATTACAATCAGTTTGTGTTGTTTATTTACAATGATTAATGATGCTTGATCAGTTATTTAATTGCAATTAGTTTCTCTTATTTATGTTTGTGTTGTTCATTTATAATGATTAATAATGCTTGATCAGTTATTTAATTACAATCAGTTTCCGTTATTCATGTTTGTGTTGTTTATTTGCAATGATTAAAAGTCCTTGATCAATTATTCAATTACAATCAGTTTCAATTATTTATGTTTTTGATGTTTATTTACACTGAAATGCAAAGATCAATCATTTTATTAAAAAAACTCTTTTCGAATGCACTGAAATACAACCATCAACCGATTTATTAAAAAGAACTATTTTCGAATGTACTAAAATACAAAGATCAATCGAAAACTATTTTTTTTGGCAACATATTGTGATTTTTTTGTCTTTTACAAATTAGATATTAATAGATGATTTACGTTTAATTTTGTTTATTTTTCAAATTTGACTAGGAGAACAAGAAACTTGTAGACTTAGTAATGTTATCTTTTCACTAAAGTTCATTCCTATTGTAATATGTGTGAATGTGTGTCTTTTAGAAATCATACAAAAGACGATGATTTTAGAATCTTATTAAGCACTAAACTAAATACTTAGCATTCCTGAAACAAGTGTTGGTTTTATTATATCATAACTGTACATCATTTTTGATTATTTGATATGGATTTGTATTTCTTTTTAGCTTTTGGCAACATATTGTGATTTTTTGTCTTTTATAAAATAGATTTCAATAGATGATTTACGTTTAACTTTGTTTAATTTTCAAATTTGACTAGGACATAAGAGAATATCAGTGTGCAGCTTTTTGTTTCAATACGCGCCTCGTATTGATGTAAAAATAGAAATAGATTCTCTATGTGTCGAACATAATAAGCCTTTTCAAAATCGTATTTAGGAATCATACATCTTCAAATTAGGATTCATATAGTATGGCCCACATCACACGCTAATAAAAAACTGATACATACCTTAAAATATGATGTCATACAAAGCCATGAGCTTTTCAAAATAAATTCATAGAAAATTCACTTGATTGAATGCTTTTGAAGTGTCAACAATAGATTAATCAATCACATGTCATGTCATGCCTTAAACTCATAAATAAATCTATCTATATATATAAAAGAATTGATAGATGCTGACGTGGCGTTCAATGATGCCCTCAACCCCCTTTGAATATCCTATGTGGCATCATGTGGTGCATTCTTTTTAAATTTTTAATTTTTTTTTAAATAAAATATAATCTCATAAAACCCTACCTATCATTATATATAATCACCATCTTCTCACCCAAACCCTAAAAAATTCAAAAGCACCTAGATCACCGGCCAATAACTTAATAACCTTTCTCAATACAAAGTCCAATCCTAAGTTCTCCAATCATTGTCTCTCCTATCGATGTTCCTATACCCATCTTCAATTCATTATATCTTTCCTTGAAGGTATGAGTAAAAACATAACAACTGAGTATCTACAACTTGTAGATGAACTTATCGATGACTACAATATTCCTAACCATATTATATATTCCTTGATGGCTTACGTGAAGCCTCTATATCGATTAGATCTGGAAAACAAGTATAGCGTTGAATTCCTAGAGTTTAAAGACATGCTCATATTTGGTTCTCCTAGAGAATCACCTTTATCTTCTTCCCTCATCGTTGATCCTGTCGATTCACCGAATCTATCCGCTTTGTTTTCGGATTCCAATGTGGGTTCAATATCGAAAAACATTCTTGTTGTTAATCCAGACATGCATGTTCAATGTACCCAGAATTACCAGTTTAGGAAAAAGTGTTTACATATCGGTCGAAAACGGCGCCTGCGATTTGCGCCTTTAATGATTTGGAACGAATTTCGAAGGCGAAACCGCCTCAGTTGGGTCTCCTCCGATTGTTAGGCAGTCGGCTTTGTTGTTAATTATGTATTGTCACTTGGTGTGGTTATGTATTGGTATAATAAGGAACATTTTATGGGTACTGGGACTTATGTGGTTGTTGATGCTTTGTATTTTTATTGATTCATGCATCTCTCTTTGAGTGATTTAGTAGTGTTCGATTGATGAAGATGAAAGAGATTATGATTGATGAAGATGAAGAGCTTCACATCATGGAGTTCCTATGAGGCTATGATATCCAAGGCTACATTGACTTAGTCAGGTTAGGGCGCGCGGCCACTGTTGATATTTTATATTGTGGTATAAAGATTACATGTTGGCTATGGTTACTGAATGAATACTATTGTGAAATAGTTTTGTATTTAAATTTGTTCTTTTGTTTGCCGAGGTTTAGGTTCTGGTTTAGATATATAAGAACTCCACTTGATAGCCCCTATGATTCCCATGTTGGGATGCAATTGAAATGCATGTACACCACATATAGATACTTCAATTGTTCTACCTTTCCTAGACTCATTAATTTTTTTTTTGTTTAATTTGATACTTTTTTTTATTCATTAATTTTGAGTTTAATATTATTAAAATTTATTTGGCCAGGTTCTCGATTTGAAATTGGAAGCTATATGTGGTGAATCGAAGGTTCAATCTCCTTGCAATGGTGGTTTTTCTATTTTTTACTATGTGGTGAATCCATCAATTGCTAATGAAATGATACTGTTTGATGTGTTTATACAATATTTGGTGTCTTTTATTTGTTTACTAGGTTGTTGAAGTGCTTTATAGTGTATACCTTTTTCTTGATGTAGGAATTGTACTTCAACTTTGTATTATATGTAAGGGTAGATAAAATTATTAAGTTATCAACTGTTTATTCGTTGGTAATTACTTTTAGGTTTAAGAGTGAGTTTATTGCATCTGAATTTGAAACATTTTATGCTATTTTAGTCTCTTTCTTAGCATATGTGAAGTTGGTTAGGCTAATAAGCTATTAGTCGTTTTTCAGGTTCTATTTTATGTGTCGTATATGCAGTTTCCTTACCAGTGGTTGTGAGACTTGGTACAGAGATGTGATAAGTTTTTGAATGTTTACAACTTACAACTTAAGTGATTGTTTAGTTGATTAGGTTAGGAATTATAGGAGTCATTAGAATGTGAGAGATTAGAGAGATGTGATGAGTTTTTGAATAGTTGAATCTTACTTAAGTGATTGTTTAGCTGATTACTGATTAAGTTTTAGGTTAGAGAATAAGATTTACTACTGATTAGAATACTATGAACATAAAGCGATTGAGAGATTCCGTGGTTAGTTAACTTGAGCCATTTGCAATAGGTTTATCACGTCATATTAGATTTTTCAACCCCGGGACTCTCCCGGGGTACTATGCTAGTAAATAATAAAATAATATTATAGTAATAATTTAGCAAGGAAAATAGGGTTTTTACATGTTCATCTCGTCGCATCACACCACCCATCTACTACTGCTATCCCTTTCCAGAACACTCCACAAACAAACAAACTCAGATGAACAAAATTTGTAGTATAAATTCATCGATCATAACCACCAATCAAAGTTTGTGATTCAATCAATCAAGGTGGGCAACTGTTTGCCTACCCTAGACGCTTCCCCCTTCTTCGTAAGGTTGGGGTTAGGGTTTTGGGGTCCTACTACTACTAATACTACTCATAATAATATTAATAATAATATTACTAGTACGAGTGTTACAGAAGAGATGACGGCTCAGCCTCAATCGTTCAGGTTTGGAGGTCCGGCGACCACTGCAGCAGCAGCAGCAGCTGCTGGAAACATGGAAGCGCTTAATAGACTGCTTGCTGACCTTTGTACTAGAGGAAACCCTAAGGTTTTGTTCTCAATCCAGTTTTTTTTTTTAAATTTTAATTGTGTTTGTGTGTTTGTTGTTGAGGAATTGCATTATTGGAATTTTGAAGTTAGGTTTTGATAATTGGGTGATTGGATGACTGAATTGTGGATTTAGGTTGTCGTTTGTTGTTTGTAGGATTTATTTGATTTTGAAGGTTTTAAATGGTTGTTGGAAGTTTGTATATGTTAGATTTAGGTTTGAATTGTGTCTGTTACGGTGTGAATTGCGTTAGGATGTGATGAGTTTGGAGGTGCATCGTTGGGATTTCAGATATAGGTTCGGATGATTTGGTGATTGGATGACTGAATTGTGAGTTTGATTTGTGGTTTTTGTGTTTTGGAAGATTTAAGTAGTTGTTGGAAGTTGTACCTGTTAGATTTAGGTTTTTATCTTCAGGATTGTTGTGCATTTATGTAGTGAGTGCGATGTGGATGTTGTTATTAAGTTGTTGAGTAATTGTGTTACAGTGTGAAAAGCGTTGCAATATGAAGAGTTTGGAGCTGCATTGTTGAGATTTTAAAGCTAGGTTTTGCTAATCGGGTGACTGGATGATTGAATTGTGAATTTAGTTTTTGGTTTTGGAGGATTTACTTGCTTTTGAAGGTTTATATGGTTGTTGGAAGCTGTATATATTAGATTTAGGTTTTGTGGAGCTAGTTTAGGTTTTTGTGTTCATGATTGTTGTGCATTTGTCATGAGTTTGGAGTTACATGGTTAAAGTTTCAAAGCTAGATTTAGATAATCGGGTGGCTGGGTTAACTGAATTGTGAATCCAGTTTGTGCTCTTTGTGTTTTGGAGGATTTACTTGGTTTTGAAGCTTTAAATGGTTGTTGGAACTTGTACCTTAGGTTTAGGTTTTGTGGAACTAATTTAGGTTTTTAGGCTCATGATTGTTGTGCATTTATGCAGTGAGTGTGGTCTGGATGTTATTAAGTGAAGTTCTTTTACAGGTCTCCTTGTGCTGCAGGACTTTATCTAGCAAGTAAAACTTAGAAGCCTAGGCCTTTAGATAGATCGCGGTTTACATAGTTGACGAGTGCTAGGCTAGACTAGAGTGACAAGGTATATGATAAATTGATGGTCATGGTTAAGGTTTGTTGATTAAAATAAAGATGGATGTATGTGTGTTTGGGTGTGTTTATAATATATATACCATTGAATGCATTTTTGTTTGGTTATGGATTCAAGTTTCTTCTGCTGTATTATATTCTTTTTTGCTTCTTGTAGAAGAGGGGTCAGGAGCAGGTCTTTGTGTGTAGGGATTAGTTCATCTAATATCTGAATCTTTTGTTGAATCAATGGCAGGATGGTTCTGCTTTGGCATTAAGAAAACATGTTGAAGAAGAGGCGCGCGCTCTTAATGGAGAAGCCTTTTCTCGTTTCATGGATCAGTTGTATGATAGAATTACTAGTCTTTTAGAGAGCAATGATGTTGCTGAAAACTTAGGTGCTCTAAGGGCTACTGATGAACTGATAGACTTGAAACTTGGAGCGAGTGGCACCAAGGTTTCCAAGTTTTCTAATTATATGCGTATTGTATTTGATACCAAACGTGACCCCGAAATTTTGATCCTCGCTAGTAAAGTTCTCGGCCATCTAGCCAGATCTGGTGGGGCGATGACGGCAGATGAGGTGGAATGCCAGGTGTGTATGGTTTCGTCCTTACTACTATATGTGGTATTTTATTGCGTCTTCATAACTTAACACTACTTATACAATCATAGGTGAAAAATGCACTGCAATGGCTTGGTGGTGAGAGAGTCGAGTATCGCCGCTTTGCTGCTGTCTTAATCTTAAAGGTAAATTATTGCTGTGTTGGGTGCTGTCTTTGGAGGCTTTGACACCAATTTTTAGTAGTTTTTTGTAGAAGCATTAGTCTCTTACTTTTCTAAGCAATCATATGCCAATACTGAACCAATGCTATGCTGGTTTTTGTTTCCATATGCTATTTATTTGCACTTTTTTATGCAACTTCATTGCCTTTTCTTTTGATATCAGGAAATGGCTGAGAATGCTTCCACAGTTTTTAATGTTCATGTGCCTGAATTTGTGGATGCCATCTGGGTGGCATTGAGGGATCCGACGTTAGCAGTCCGGGAGCGGGCTGTTGAGGCATTGCGCGCTTGTCTTCGTGTTATTGAAAAGCGAGAGACACGTTGGCGCGTGCAGTGGTTAGTGCATATACAAAGTCATTAATTGTTCTAGAAAGCTACTCTCTTCCACGTATACTATTTACACACTTTCAATTTTAGACATCTTGTGTTGGTCTTGACTTCCCTTCTTTTTTTTTTCTCTTGCGTTTTGTTCCTGTTGATCAATTGATCATTTTGCTTCTACTAAAGTTTGATTTTGAAGTGATGAATCCACCATGGATCACTTTATTTATTCGTAACGATTGATGGTAAGTAGTATCTATCTATATATATATATTGCAAAGGGATTAATCCTACATGTCATACTCTTATGCAATCTCTCCTTTGAGAGATGCCACATAGGATGTGATATGGCAAGTGTAAACCAATTAAAAAAAAGTAATAAATATGATTTAACCTAATCTATTATAATCTTTAACCTAATCTATCAAATAACTAATCTACTAAATCTAAATATTAAAACTTTATTATTTTTACTCTTATGTTTCCTCCCATAACTTTTAAACGTTAATATCTTTTATATACGAGATTTTTTAAAGAAAAAAATTACACCAAATTAACGAGCGTTCTATTATCTTTCCAACGAGTACCATAGTGCTATATAAAAAACGGAGAAAAAAATGACTATTTTTTTGTAACCCGACAGGTATTGTGTCGGGTTCGGGATTAGTTTAAAAAAATTGTGGGCTTGGGTCGGGTCTGGGATTAGGTGATACCCGAAACAACATACCCAAATACCCGAACTATATACTCATGAATTTTTTAACGCATCACATAACCCTTAGACTAATGCGTTCGATATTTCAATAATTAACTTTTTTTTCTTATTTCATGTTAGTTCTTTTTAGAATGATCGATTACAAACTTCCGAATTCATTTGTAATGGCACTAGATTTATACACCGGCACAGAGATTCGTATTTTTTATATTTGATAATGATAACTTATGGCGGAGATTTGTTTAAAATAATAATAATAATAATATATTTTATTATATCATATTAGATATTTCAACCCGGGACGCTCCCGGGATAAAAACTAGTTATACATATTGTAATCTACTGCCATCACTTTAACACTTTTCCTCCTCACCTTCACGCTGTTTATCTGACATGTAAATTATGCTCTATAGTTTTTATGATCTGGTCGTGATATACAGTGATTATTGTATTAAGTTCTTTAATTATTATTTTTTATGCATGCTGTGTTAGGATATCAAGTATTAGCTGTTCAGGTTATTAATACAGGGAGATTTGTGCTGATTTTGACAGGTACTATCGAATGTTTGAGGCCACACAAGATGGGCTAGGGAAAAATGCTACTGTTCACAGCATACATGGCTCTCTACTTGCAGTTGGGGAACTCTTGAGGTTGGTGGATATGTTAATATAAAAAAGCATGTTTTCTTGAAATATAAATAATTGTTCTCTGATTTGTTGCACAATCATACGTATGCTGGTATATATTTCATTTGCTTGTAAGCTTTTTTAAAAAAGTCTGTAAAGCTTCGTGTGCATGCCGCATTGTTACATTCATCATTTGGCCAGCTAGAAAAGCCCACCTTCTGGTAGATTAATTTGATTTTTGTCTTGAATTTCTTTTGTAACTATATTCTTTGGTTTGTAGCTCTACTAGAACTTTTATAATATGTAGGGATGATATTTGTATGTTTTTTTTAGTTTTTTTGTTTCTGGAGAAAGGAGGTGGGAGGTGGGAACTGAGAAAGAAGTATGCTTGTGATATTGTGTCATACATACCCACTGCCCCACGACTCCTTGTTTGTTTAACAAATCTTGACTTTTCATGGGACAGAAATACAGGCGAATTCATGATGTCAAGGTACAGAGAGGTTGCAGAAATTGTTCTTAGATATCTGGAGCATAGAAATCCTCTTGTTCGTCTTAGTATCACTTCTTTGCTTCCCCGGATTGCACATTTTTTACGTGATCGATTTGTGACGAACTATCTTACAGTTAGTCAATTTCTTCCCTTACATCAGAATTACATAGATGTCTTTGCATTAAATTTCATTTCATTTAGTAAATATGGATACCTTCTAAACCTTGGAAGATGGGTTTGCTTGTAAACAGATATGCATGAATCATATCCTTGCGGTTCTCAAGATACCAACTGAACGTGCCAGTGGATTTATAGCTCTCGGGGAGATGGCTGGTGCTTTGGACGGTGAACTAGTCCACTACTTGCCGACAATAACATCTCACTTACGTGAAGCGGTATGTTAAAATTGAGTTAATTGATTGTTGCCTGTAAGCTTTCATTTTATAGCATTCATTTTGTTTTGAAACTGCAGTAACTTTTGTGTACTTACTGAATTTCAGATTGCTCCTCGTAGAGGCAGACCTTCACTTGAGGCTTTGGCTTGTGTTGGAAATATTGCCAAAGCAATGGGTCCTGCTATGGAAACTCATGTCCGCAGCCTTTTGGACGCCATGTTTTCTGCTGGTCTTTCTTCTGTACTAGTAGAATCACTTGAGCAGATAACTATCAGGTATACTAGCTTCAAGGAAACTGTAATTTTGCATTTTATGAGGGATTCTGACTAATAACGACGGGTGTTTCAGCATTCCTTCATTACTGCCTACTATCCAAGATCGGTTGCTTGAAAGTATTTCAACAGTTCTTTCAAAACCCCAGAATGCCCAAACAAGGACATCCGGAACTCCCAGTCGAGTAAACACGACTAACAACATGCAACAAGTGTCAGAACTTAGTGGTTCTGCTCTGGAGCAGCTTGCATTACAGACACTAGCACGTTTTAATTTTAAGGTAACGTTTAGCTGCTTAACAAGCAAAACATGAATCATATTATTTATTGTTTCACTTTTGTGAATGTAGGGCCATGATCTTCTTGAGTTTGCTAGAGAATCAGTTGTAGTTTATTTGGAAGATGATGATGGAGCCACACGCAAGGACGCTGCTCTTTGCTGCTGTAAATTAGTTGTAAATTCTTTCTCCATTGCACAATTCAGTCTTAGTAGATCCAGTCGAGCTGGGGGCAAACGGAGGCGTCTTATAGAAGAGGTTTGATAATCTTTGTTCTTATTTACCATAAAACTGCTCTTAATTTTTGTTTTGATCATACGCGCCAAATGTGCTGCTCTTTGGCTGCTGTTAACATGCAGTCTCTAGTTTGGGGTTGCTTGATTAAAAAATTAAATCTTCCATGAGAGCACAACAATGTTAATTTGTAAGTATAAATTCTCTAGAATGTGAGGTGTAAACTCATTTTAGATTACTATTAATACTTAAATAATGTATTTCAGGTTCACATCAACTTGCTTAGTTCAACTGTTATTAGTTATAACTGCTCTTTACTCTATGTTTACTCCATTATATAAGATTTTGGTGGTAATTTATTTTGGTGGTTATGGGCAGTTATGGCTTGTTTGTTTACTTAAAGACTTAGGTGGTAGTTTACTTTCTATTTTGTCACTTCACTTGTGTAATCAGGAGGGCGGGTTACCGCTCTCTGTCTTGATCGATAATTGGCATCACAATTTGTGCTGTTTCTCCTCTCAAATGTTCGAGGCATTTAAGAGGCAGGTTAACATGTGATTTGACCAGGAAAATCTGGGCATAACTGTGATGCTATATTGGTGTTCTATGGTATTATACTATTATATGAGTTATGTTTTGGTGGGAGGGGAATTCTATTTACTCATTTGCTTGCAATTTTGTTAGGCTATGATTAGTGATTAGGATATAACTATATATGCGCAAGACTATTGAGGCATGCTAGTTGACCTGAAATCAGTATATCTGTATGTCTGATGATGACTTCGGTATTATACTCGATTTGCAATTTTTATATAATGGTGCATCACATTATAAAAATATGCTGTAACTGCAGATTGTGGAGAAACTGCTTATTGCAGCTGTAGCAGATGCTGATGTTTCTGTGCGGAACTCAATCTTCTCTTCCCTGCATGGGAATGAAGGGTTTGATGATTTCCTAGCCCAGGCTGATAGCTTGACTGCTATTTTTGCTGCTCTAAATGATGAGGTACACTCAACTTATCATATTTGTTTATTTGGCATAAAATCTTCATCAAGGCAATGTTACAGAAAATGCGTGTGCACGCTTGTGGGTGGGGGTTGTTATAATGCAATTATGATGCCAAACCCTGGCACTTTACCCTACACAATTATGTTTGCATTCATGTCTGCTATAAATTATCATTGATGAGTGGAGAAAGAATATTAATAGAGGTGCTATACCCATTTATTGTAAAAACAGCACAAATGTGTACGTGATGCCAGCTTAACTATGTATACTATGGTGCAATGTGACGACATGAAACACTTGTCCTTATTTTTTTTTTTTTGGGTAATGGGCATTGCCCGGCAAACATATATTCCCAAAATGAAATGTGTTACAGGTTTTAAGGGGGCATACCCCCCGAGACTCCTAAAAGAGGACACACCAAGACAGGCCTTGGAAACCTCAACACGAGAAAAGCATACTACGCCTACTCAGCTACTACAACCTAGTAGACATAATATCCAAATCTACCAATGGAGAACAACAAAATAAAACAAACAAAAAACCACAAAGACAACTAAGGAATAATAACCCAAACTAAGTTGGGCCTTCGGCACAAAGACAACCAGACGAGGAGGAGCTGAGCCCAAAAACCAGAACAAGGCCACAGAGCCGGCCGAAGAGCAGATCCATCACCACAGGCCCCAAGCCCAACAACCCCAATCTGGGCCTTCATCTTCAAAAGACACCAGCGGCTAAAACAGGCCCTATGTAAAGAAGCCCAAAAAGCGCACAAGCCATCCAAATAAAACCACAACCAACCAGGCCACAATATATCTAACCGGCTGGAATAATACCCAAAAAATAACAAGGCCAACAGGAAGAAACGAACCCACTTGACAATATTCACAGCAGCGATCACAATAATCCACCACCAACCAAAAACGATGAACTTAAAACAGAACCCGAACCAGAAAAACACGAGCAAAAACTGGAAGCTATCCATACTTACTTACGTTTTGGAGGTTTTGCGACGACCGGATCCCTCATAAGGTTGGAGAAGAATCGAGCCGTACCACTATTATCCCTGCCCACATTTTCAATACAAAAATCCGGATCCAACCCGAGTTCTTGGCACATATCCTGGAAGTAATCCCATTCACCCGGCTCCCAATCGTCCATGTCTTCCTTCCGAATCGCTTGAGTTTTGGATTTTAGACGAGTTAATATGGCATCCTTTTGATCTTGGGTGATGCCATAATCATACCCGTTATCATCATCCGACTCATCCATGTCCTCATCCGAGTCCACAACAGGTTCAGACCATTTGGGCAGGACACGAACAGTAGGATTGGCGCTAGCAGGAGGGTTGTTTGGGACAATCGGGGACGCTAACGTTTCCTGATTGAAAGGGTCCAAGGGATACAAATCCTCCTTACTTTCCACCAAATTACCAAGTTTTGAACTCTTTTCCAGATCAAGAACAGCAAACCGGTTTCCTGAATGGGACATCGAAGCTCTAGTCTCTATAACAGCCGCAGGAGATCCTCCACTTTGGGAACGGGTCCTAGGACCGTTCACAGCTCGACTAAAATTGAAACCAGAAGGACCCTTGTTCTGATCCGATTTCCCTCTAGAGTCAGTCTTAGAAGGCCCTGGATCATGGCAGTTTTGGGCTGCATTCTGCTTATGGGGAGGGCCGTTTGCAGCAGGGGACCCACACGACTTAGAAGGGGCAGCCTGCACGTTTTTGTTAATTTGCATCTGGGTTTTTTTCTTCCCATTAGCCTTGCTATTATTACTATTATTTTTCTTCTTCACTGTAATGAAATCAGCTTCCTGGACGGGCACATTAGTTTCACAGGGTTGGGTCTGCTGAGCCTGCTGATCCGATTCAGCGCTTTGCATAACCTCCTTCTCCGGATGAACCACTTTTTTGCATAACTTTGATGAATGCCCAAACACATGACAGTGGTTACATAGAGCCGGTTTCCACTGGTAACTTATGTTCAGATTCACAACACGAGGCGGCCGATTGTTAACCATAGGGTAGACCAGTTCAACTTCACTCGGGAGTTCACTATCCGAAGGGACATCGACTAAAACTCTGGCATACCCTATCTTCCCAGTTTTATTGGCACATCTTTCTTTAGTGACACGGTCCATAAGAAGAGGATATCCAATGCCACTAAGGATTTTACTCAAACCTTTACCCGTCCATAACTCAAGAGGCACATGGTGAACAGTGACCCACAAAGGAACAACAACCGGCTCTATTTTTTCAAGGCAGACCCCGGGCTCCCATTTACTAAGAAAGATAGGCACATTATTGACCATCCAAGGACCATTTGCTAGAGCTTCATTCATCCCCTTTTCACTCTTAAACTTAAAAAAATAATAACCCGAAGCACTTTTTGATATTGGTTAATGCTAGTAATGAATGAAGTTATCTTACAAAGAAATGAAAGAAGTTTTCTTTATCCTGTAGTTATCCGGTGACATTTTGGATTTGGAATAGCAATTTCTTGGTTTATGATCATGCCATATCTCTTATAGCAGAGAGTTGTATAGGACATACTTAGCATTGCCAAGAGGAGAGAGTGGTATAGGACATATTTAACACTGCCAAGAGGCTGCTGGTGTAATAGTGATGTCCTTTTCTCTTCACTTAGACGTTAGAATAAAGGACACTGTGATTCTTTGCATAATTGCATACTAGGTGTGAAAATCAACTACTTAATTGTATGGTCTGGATCATAGTTGTCAATAGCGAGCGTAGCGCCTGCTATAGCGTTTAGCATAGCAATGCGGTTGATAGGTGTGTAGCGACTACATATCGACTACATGCGATGTGCATTCAAGAAAAAATAGGGTAGAACATAGATGGAGACATAACTGGCCTATACCGATGAGTGATGCCAAGAAAAAATAGGGTAGACCTGAGATTGGAGTCGATGATGGCGAGGAAAGAGTCTTCCAGGAATGGAGATGATGATGGAGAAGTAACTCTTTTTGAAGAAAATGACGGCTCCTTTATTCATCCCATTTACAAACTTACAGTAGGACCCTTCAACATTAAAATTTTATCATATTTAGCCTAAAACTATTCTCACAAGTCTATTTTAGATGTAAAAGATTAAGATTATAACATATTATATCCTTTAAATGACTTGATAACCTTACACTGAACATCTCATAATATATAGTTCACTCCTTGATCTGATAGAAGTCAGTCTGGTATGAAGTTTATGTAAAATGCTATTTTTTACTGTATCTGAAGAGTTCGCGCTGGATTTGAAATGTATACATATGATAATTATGCATATACTTATCTTTTTTGAATTAAATGTGTATGTGGACTATTGGTATTGGCTGGAAGTGGACTGCATCTGGTTTCTAGTAGTTTTGACAGAGCCTGAACTGTGTTGATCTGAACTCATTTAATAGAGCCTAACGAATTGTTCATCAGAATAATTCAGAATGAGAATGCCATTGCCTAATGTTGAACAGACAAGCTAAGCTATTCGTTTATCTGTATATCTACTAGGATCTTCAAGTTCGGGAGTATGCAATCTCAGTGGCTGGTAGATTATCTGAAAAGAATCCTGCATATGTTTTTCCAGCACTTCGCCGCCACCTTATTCAGTTGTTAACTTATCTTGGGCAAAGGTGAAGTCAATCGTTTTACCCATATCTTTAAATGTTTGATGTGAGGCATTATCTGACAACTTTATTTATCAATTGTAACTACTCTTCATCTAACAGTGCTGATAGCAAATGCCGAGAAGAGAGTGCAAAATTGTTGGGTTGCCTTATCCGCAGTTGTGAACGACTTATACTCCCATATATTGCTCCAATACATAAGGTTTTATAAACTTGCACATTATTTATTTTCTTTCAGTTTCTTGTATAGCTCAAATAAGTTCCTTTCAGGCACTTTTGGCTAAACTATGCGAAGGAACAGCAGGAGTGAATGCCAACAGTGGCATAATCAGTGGGGTTCTTGTGACTGTAGGGGATCTTGCTAGAGTGGTAAGTCACCTATGTTGGATTCTTTCCTATTCTTGTTGTTAGTTTAATGTTGTCAAAGGCACACTCAAGGCGCATAGGCCTTGTCCAATAACCATTTTAGGGATGTTAGACATGTTTCAGGCTTGTTTAGGGCTTGTTTAGGCGGTTTTAGGTTGATTATAGGCTTGTTTAGGGGTTTTAGATATGTTTAAACAGGTTTAAACGATTTTTGGCCGAAACCTCGCAGGAAAACGCGCCTGATCCCTTGAAACTGTGCATATACAGGTGAGGTGCTTTCCCTGCGCTTCTGCACCAGGGTGCGCGGTGCGCCTAATGCACTTTTGACAACATAGTTTTATTGGGTGCATGCTATTTGATGTAGAGAATACATTATCTTCTTTATTTGTTAAAACCTGGCCACCTTTTGTGATTCATGCTAATGGCATTGTTAACTTTCCCTAATGAAGTTATCTGAATTCCCTTTCACTTCATATTTAAGAAGTAAATATATTATTGATGAAACAATTTGTACACAAGCATGTTTATATAAGTTTTCAACTTTGAAAATAGCCTAGGTGGGTATTCTATGAAAGTTTTTGTTAATATCTTTAAATATATTTGTTCTTGCAATAGCATTGATTTCTATACTTATGTTTACCATGATGGTTCACTCTTTTCAATTGATACACTGCTTCTTGTCATGAGAGTAATTGTGCTTGAGAGAAAATTTACACACCATTATTTTTTAGACACATGTCTATGGTCCCCTGTTGCTTTTGGATTACATTGGTAAACATTTACGTATAATTGTGCCATTCCTTGTAGCTCTTCCTTCTTATTTACAAATATTCTTACATTTATAATTCTCATAACTATTATTCTATTTGAATTACGTTTCGTCTTGCATACATATTTACTTGGTAATTTTGAGCCATGCCGCTCCGTGTAGTATGCTAGCTATTTTGCTTTTGGTTACCTTTCTAATTCCCAAATGCATATGGCTTTAAATAAATATTTAAGAATCTATGTTTTTGTATTTTTTGTTCTTTAGATTTTGGTGTCTTAACATGGTAGGATGGCCTCTTTGAGCGTAACTTATCCTTAACCTGTGCATTTTGTGTACCTTCACGTGTATATTCAGGGTGGTTTTGCAATGCGAGAATATATTCCTGAACTCATGCCAAGAATTGTTGAAGCTTTACTGGATGGAGCTGCTGCTACTAAACGTGAGGTTGCTGTTGCAACTCTTGGTCAGGTTGTACAGAGCACAGGGTATGTTAACTGCTCTAATTCGAACAAGATTTGAAGTGATGGTGCATATATACTGCAACTAATGTGCGTTATACACTGTCATTTTGGGATAAACACCGACCCTCACAAAGAAAAAGGTAGCATACCTAATATGGTCTTCTTTTAAACTTGATGTTTGGAGAACTTTTGAATTCTGGTGACAAACTGCTAACACGTACATGTGAATAGCACAAAATGTTATCCCAAAATGACAGGTATAACGCACATTACATGCCGTATATATGTATTTGCTCTATATCGAAGTGTGCTCGTGATGTTCTTGTCCTGTGAATAATGTGATCTCTCTCTCTCTCTGAATCTGAACTCGTATGAACCGTGTTGACTTGAAATGTGTCACCTGTCTGCTCGTGCCTTAATTATTTTTTTAATACGGATGTCTTATAAGAATTGGTTGGTTTTTGTTCATAGCTATGTCATTACTCCATACAACGAATATCCGCTATTGCTCGGCTTACTCTTAAAATTGTTGAATGGTGAGCTGGCATGGTCAACACGTCGGGAAGTTCTAAAGGTATGTTCTTAGGTGTTTCCTGTGACTTTTTGGGTAAATACTAAATAGGTTTATGCTTAAACTTTCTGATAATTGATGAATAGGTTCTTGGCATAATGGGTGCTTTAGATCCTCATGTACATAAACGCAATCAGCAAAGCTTGCCAGGACCTCTTGGTGATGGTACTCGCACATCTAATGAAGCGGGACCACACATTCAGTCCAGCGATGAGTTGCCGATGGATCTTTGGCCATCATTTGCAACATCGGAAGATTATTTCTCCACTGTAAGTTTTTAATTGCAAAAATAAATACCTAACCATTGGTCATTCCTGTTTCCCAATCCTCACTTATTATTTGCAGGTTGCTATCAATTCCCTCGTTCGGATACTTAGAGATCCATCGCTTTCTAGTTATCATCAAAAAGTAGTTGGGTCTCTCATGTTTATCTTCAAGGTTTGTTGACTTATAAAATGCTATACATCAGTTGTAAATTCATAATTTGGCTTCATTGATCTCTAATATCTTTTTTCCAATTATTTGTGCAAGATCAGTCAATGGGTCTTGGTTGCGTGCCATACTTGCCAAAGGTTAGTCCATTTAGCATGTAGTTCCGAAACATTGCTCTAATTTTTGTTTCTTCTGCCTTTGAGCCACGAGCAACATAGATTCTTATGAATACAGATTTATTATTCTATCAATATTTGCTACCAACAGTAACATGTTTTCTGTCTGCGGTTTTTTATGGCATTGGAAAATGTGTGGAAGTTATTGTCTTTACTTGCTGCTTTAAAAAAAAATTATTGTGTTTACAATGTCCGCTTATCAAATGTTTCTGTTTTTTTTGGGTAGTTTTACACTTCTGCGAAGTACAATTGTTATTTTGCCATGTAACTGATTAATTTTAAACTAAAGCAATTAATTTAAGGTTTAAGTCTAAGAGCACTCACATCCCTTTCTTCATCAGTACCTATATATAATTTAACTAAAAAGCTTTTCCATTTCTATCTACCAGACATTTATTTTATTATTATTATTATTATTATTATTATTATTATTATTATTATATTTTTTTTTTCCTAGACACTCACATAGTCACATGTTTATAGAGAGTGATGAATAGTTAGTCTTAGTATATAGAGTTACTGTCACTCTCTACCATATATTTTAGAGTTGGAGAGTAAATTGAAGAATGTGACGTGGAAGCTAAATTAGTGAAAAAACTATATATTCCTTCATATTTTAGAGATGGAGAGGAATATAGAGTGTGGGATGTGATCATGTGAATACTCTATGTGCACTTAAATTGTGCTTTGGGCTTTTTTGATGGATGCTGCTGAGACTTGTGACGGTTAGATGGCCTTGTTGGAGGCTAAATAAGAGTGACATGACTTGGAATAAGTTATTCATGATCTATGCAACCCATTTCCGAAACTGGTTTTGTGTATACCTTTTCTTATTTTGTTAATTTTGTAAAGTTTTAACTGTATTTTTAGAAGCGGATAAGATGGACATTGGTGCAGTTTAAGATTGCACGTAGGATTTGTTAACTGAGGATGTCAAAGTGCGGTGGAGATATATAATGTTGTAGTGATGATTGTTACTAGAAAAACACACCACCTTTTAGCAATGTAACCAATAGAGTTTGTATTGCCCACAAAGTAGAAATTTGATTCTTCCAGCTCTTCGAAAGAAAGAAAAGAGGAAACCATTAGGCTTTGACTGATTAACTATCTTGACCTCATTGGGCCAACCATTGATGTTTTTGTTTATGCTGATGTCAAAGGTTCAAAGGTGCTGCACAAAAATAGAAATTAATTTTGTCAATCTGTCGACTCATACAACTATAGATGCTCCAAGTAAATTTTTTTTTTGTTTTACTGATCTAGATAATTTGTCTCTATATACAGTGATTTTGTAACAAGTTTGTGAAACTTTTCCAATGTATCTTATTCTACTCTCTAGGTTTTACCTGACTTCTTTCACACAATCCGCACGTGTGATGATAGTCTGAAGGAGTACATAACTTGGAAGCTTGGAACACTTGTTTCGATCGTACGGCAGGTAGAATAATGCTTCATGGTGTAAAATAATAAGTTAATGTTTTTAGGCGTCAAGAGATCATTAATCGCTTCTGGTTGCTTGTGTAGCATATTCGAAAATATCTACCAGAGCTGCTCTCTTTGATATCAGAATTATGGTCATCGTTCAGTCTTCCCGCAACTAAACGACCTGTTCATGGACCACCGGTAAAGTGTGCTTGTATGTTTAGTAGTGATATCTTAAATAAAGCATTTATGTTGATGGAAAGTAATTACTTGTTTATGTATAATGTATCTACTCTTGTGACTTCCTCATCAGATCCTGCACCTAGTTGAACAACTTTGTCTGGCTCTCAATGATGAATTCCGGAGATATCTTCCTGTCATTCTCCCAGGCTGTATTCAAGTTCTGAGTGATGCTGAAAGGTGTAATGATTATACATATGTGCGGGATATTCTTCGAACATTGGAAGTGTTTGGTGGTTAGTGTGATTGTGGAAGTAACAGAATAAATAAAGGTTAACATGCCCAAAGTTTGTAAAGTAACTTTGCTGTACAGGTACGTTGGATGAGCATATGCATCTGCTTCTTCCTGCGCTCATACGGTTATTTAAAGTGGATGCTTCTGTTGAAATAAGGCGTGCTGCTATAAAGACTTTGATAAGATTGATTCCCCGTGTTCAAGTTAGTTGATTCTCTGGCCTTAAAAGAATTATTGCAACATATTTATGTAAAAATTATTGATTAAATGCCTTGAGTTCTGTTGTTTTTACTAGGTTACAGGTCACATATCAGCACTTGTGCATCACCTTAAGCTTGTATTGGATGGGTATGTTGCTTTTCCCCTGTGGAATGCGTCTTTGTGTCATTTTATGTTTGCACGAGTATTTACCGGATATAATACTTCAATATGTAGTTTTTTTTTTCTGTGGGAGTGTGTCTGGACTCTGGTGTTCAGTTGGGTATATCTTTGACCACATAATCTTCATGTATGCAGGAAAAATGATGAGCTTAGGAAGGATGCTGTTGATGCACTTTGTTGTTTGGCACATGCTCTTGGCGAGGACTTCACTATCTTCATCCCATCGATTCACAAACTTCTTCTGAAGCATCGGTTGCGGGTCTCCTTTCTAATCTTCTGTTTATACGTAATTTCTTGTGAAAAGCACATGCTGATTTATAGATATTGATATGAATGAAATACTATTGCTTCAGCACAAAGAATTTGAAGAAATTGAGGGAGGTTGCAAAGGCGTGGACCATTAGTTCTAGGCAGTGTGGCTGCACAAAAGTCAATCCGGCAGCCTCCTGTTGAGGTTATTAGTGATCCTTTGAGTGATATGGAGAATGATCCTTATGAAGATGTGCACAAACAACTCAAAGTTCATCAGGTATTTTTGTAAATCTGTCCTTTCAATTCCTTAGCAGATGGGTCATTCGAATCAGCTTGTTTGTTCTTCAATGTCACACTTTTCGTTTTAAAAAGCACACCTAAGGCGTTGGTCCTAGTGCTTCACCATGGCTGAAGCTGTGGTGAGGCGGTGCTTCACCAGAGGTGGCGCCTCACATATGGCTTCTTAGGCTGTACTAGAACTTAGATTCAAGTATATATGCTGCCCATATAGTTTCTGGCTGTTCTTCAATTCCTTTGGTCCCACAGGTCAATGATGGTCGATTACGTGCTGCTGGAGAAGCTTCTCAGCGTAGCACAAAAGAAGATTGGGCAGAATGGATGAGGCATTTCAGCATTGAACTGTTGAAGGAATCACCTTCTCCAGCTCTACGAACGTGTGCTAGGCTTGCACAGTTACAGGTTTTTCTAAATCCATTTTTATTTGTAAATTGCTATCTTTGAGTTTCAAGTTTTAACCAAAAATATCTGCAGCCTTTTGTTGGACGAGAGCTGTTTGCAGCAGGATTTGTTAGCTGCTGGTCACAACTCCATGAGTCTAGTCAAAAAGCCCTTGTTCGCAGTTTGGAGATGGCCTTTTCTTCTCCTAATATACCCCCTGAAATTCTTGCAACACTACTAAACCTGGTATGACCTTATCTTTTGTTTCGATCGTTTGACAAAGTAGCAACTTCTTAATACTGTTGTTAAATTTTAATATGAAGTTGCTGGATGTATTTTTGTCACAATAGACCAAGAAAAACAGTTATTGCTTTTTTAGTGTTGCATGTAGTGTGCTTCGGACTGAATTCCTTTTTGACTCTGGACTATTTATTCTACTATTATTAGTGACCAATAATGGAATAATTCTATCATAAGATGAGGGACATAATTCACATGGATATAGTCTTGCTTGGGCTGCTTTAATGGAATCTATTCATTTTTCCTTTCATTCTTAGTATGGGGAAGAATGGACTTTAGAAGCACTCCTAATTTAGTTGAGGAATGAAACGGTGTCAATTGTTTTATAACTTGTTTTGCAACACTTTTTCTTTTTAAAATGAAATAATTTTTGAATCAAAATACATCCTCATCTTCAAATTCCATTGGATTCTAGTGGATAAAAGTATTCTATGGCAGTAAAAAAATTGTTTCAGATTCATCGGAATAAATAGATGTATGATGTATCAAAGACAGAGAATTAAGCCCTACATCAATTTTATTGATTCATAAATCAACTGGCAACGGTTGTTTTTCAGGCAGAGTTCATGGAGCATGATGAGAAACCCCTTCCTATTGATATTCGCCTCCTTGGTGCTCTTGCTGAAAAGGTGTGATGTCTTACAAAGTTGTATATACAATCTTCTGATGCGTGCACTTGCATTTAAATTTTCATGGCATTGTTTTTTTTATATACATAATTTTGATGCAGTGTCGAGCATTTGCCAAGGCTTTGCATTACAAAGAGATGGAATTTGAAGGTGCACTTACCAAGAAGATGGATGCAAATCCTGTTGCTGTAGTTGAAGCACTCATTCATATAAATAATCAGTTACATCAGCATGAGGTGCATAGATATAATATTCTCTGTAGTTCCACTTATCTGGTTTTTAATTTGAAGATGTAATACTGTTGTCTGTTCTGGAGCCTTGACATATAAATTATTTATTATAGGCTGCAGTTGGAATACTGACCTATGCTCAACAACGTTTGGATGTGCAACTTAAAGAATCATGGTATTTCATCCTGGGATCCTGGAATCACTTTCACTTTCCTATTTATTACCAATATCTTGCTCCTGCAAAGGTTTCTTGTATACTATAACAGTATAACTAAATTGCTATGTTTCTTGCAAATACAAGGTATGAAAAATTGCAGCGGTGGGATGATGCCCTTAAGGCATACACTGCAAAATCTGCCCAGGCAACAAGTCAACATCTCATTTTGGATGCTACACTAGGTATTGTTTAAGTTATAGGATGTTATGATTTTTCAGTATTTATCTGCTATTTGCCTGTCAAGTATTTTGGCCTCTATGCGTATATGCTTCTTGTATTGTACGGACTTATGTATGTTACGTCATACTTATGCGTTTCTTATTAAACTATGCATTTACGTGTGATTAGGACGAATGAGGAGCCTTGCTGCACTGGCTCGATGGGAAGAGCTTAACAACATGTGTAGGGATTATTGGACATCTGCTGAGCCAGCTGCTCGCTTAGAAATGGCACCAATGGTCTGTTGATTACATATATGACTCACAACCATATTTGGTTGCAATTGCATCAGTCTTATCACTGTTCTCTATGCCTTAGGCTGCTAATGCTGCATGGAACATGGGCGAGTGGGATCAGATGTCAGAATACGTATCTAAACTGGACGATGGTGATGAAACTAAGCTCAGAGTGTTAGGGAATACTGCCGCTACAGGTGATGGTGGCAGCAATGGCACATTCTTCAGGGCTGTTCTATTAGTTCGTAGGGGAAAGGTACTGTTTGGAATATGGATTTGTTCAGTTCTAACTTTTTGCTTGGATAATTTAAGTTTCTTTGCATTTTTTTCACAGTATGATGAAGCACGTGAATATGTTGAAAGAGCAAGGAAATGCTTGGCAACTGAGCTTGCTGCATTGGTTAGTTTCTTTTATAAGTATAAGTTTTCTTCCAACGTGAATATTTAAATAGGAAATTACATTTTTGGTCCCTGTGGATAGGGTCAAGTTATGGATATGGTCCCGCGTCCACTATTTTTACGTTTCAGTTCTTTTGGACAGTTTTTACAGATCTAAACCCAAACGAAGAACACAATCATACATGAAAAATACAATCATAGACAATCTCCCTTTTGAACTGAAATTGAAAACTAAAATCCGAACTCATTTGCTTTGAACCTAAAAAATTCAACACACCCATTTGAATTGAACACAAACGTGACCAGCAGTGGTCCAGTGGATGTGAACAAGTAGAAAACATGGGTCCATTTTCCGAGGGGAAAACCCGAAGCTTTTTGATAAGAACAGAATTGACAGAGATAGAGATAGGCTAGATTTTATTAGAAACGAAATGATAGTGGCCCGATTCGAGAGGGGCTAAGTCTCCAATTACAAGAACAAGATAACCAAAAACATTCAATGCCTATAATGCAAAACTAGCCTGTTATTTATACTAGCCAAACCCCGGAATTAAATCCCTAATTTCCTGGAAAGGACATTTATTTGATTGATTGACAGAAATCACCCATTGAATGGGTTCAACCAATTTCCGAAAATAGAGTCCAGCTGTCCCATTTTGGCAGCTGTCTGATTCTTCTTTCTAGAATACACCTTAATTGGTGGATCCTTATCACTTTTGTTGACCTCAAGATACTTGAGGAGATATATCAGAAAGTCAAGTAACTTCTGTGATTAACATGGAATACAGAGGCGACAGTCATTTGTATTTCTGACTGGCAAAGAACATTGACACAGAGAGGGAGGGGTATTTTTTTTCACTTATTTATGGCAAGGGTGAAAAGGTTTAGATGAACTTAGTAGAAAAATTGCAAGCCTGTTAAACCAAGAGACTGTTTTCGAAAGAAAACAGTGCCTAGGGGGACTCAACCCGTAAAAATCTTGATCCATCCAGCGACCAAATCAGTATCTTGGCCCAAATCACATAGATAAAAATGTAATAACTCATTATATTTTGTGGAGCTTGCATAATTTATTGTGATCACAGATTCACAAAGACATGCAATATTTCTTGTCACATAAAAATCAGTGTGGAGTGGGATTTAGATTGGTGCTTGTTTATTTTATTGTAGGTCCTTGAAAGCTATGAGCGAGCTTACAGTAATATGGTTCGAGTTCAACAGTTGTCAGAGTTGGAGGAGGTACTTTATTTTAGCGTTTTCTATTTCTATTCTGCTGTTTTAACTGAGTTTCCATTTTCCTTTATGGACTATGATGTTCTTATTATTTTGATTTTGACAGGTCATCGATTACTGTACTCTTCCAGTTGGAAATTCTGTTGCTGAGGGGCGAAGAGCGCTCATTCGTAACATGTGGAATGAGCGAATTAAAGGCACAAAGCGAAATGTTGAGGTATGTAGTCAAAGTGTAGGGATATGCATTATCTAATATATGTCTTTATCTAAAATTTACCACAGATATAATAACTAGATGAATGAAGGTTGGTGAAATTTTGATTTATAGGTTTGGCAAGCTCTTTTGGCAGTCAGGTCACTTGTATTACCTCCTACAGAAGACAGTGAAACCTGGCTGAAATTTGCATCCCTTTGCCGGAAGAGTGGCAGGATTAGCCAAGCCAAATCCACTTTAATTAAACTTTTGCAGGTTTGTTTTTTATTTAAGTTAATTGAATTGTCATGTTTGGTGTTTTTCTCTTATTAAATTTGTAATTTACTTGTTACTATTTTTACATAGTTTGACCCAGAAAAAACTCCTGAAACTGTACAATATCATGGGCCACCACAAGTAATATTTGCATTTTTAAAATACCAATGGTCACTTGGGGAGGACCAGAAGCGTAAGGAAGCCTTTGCTAGGTTGCAGGTAGGTTAATTATTTCATTTATTTTTGTATTTTAGAAATTTTAACAGAAACAACTTATATAATTAATTATTACCTTATTCTTTTTTCATCTCTTATTCTCTTTTAGGATCTTGCCATAGAGCTTTCTAGTACGTCTGGTCTTCAAGCGTCTACACCGACTGGTTTAGTGGGTGTTCCAAATGTATCACTTATGGCACGTGTATATCTGAAACTTGGAATATGGCAATGGGCTCTTTCCCTGGTCTTGATGATGATTCTATACAAGGTAGCTAGTCATAAGTTTCGAGTTTTTTTTTACATGAGATGTAGTTATAATATCGCATGATTAATTATCTTCTATCTTGTAGAAATTCTTAGCTCATTCAGGCATGCGACTCATTATGCCACAAAACGGGCAAAAGCTTGGCATACTTGGGCTCTTTTCAATACAGCGGTCATGTCACATTACACACTCAGGGGTCTTCCTAATTTTGCTGCACAATTTGTAGTAGCAGCAGTCACTGGATATTTTCATTCTATTGCTTGCGCAGCACATGCTAAGGGCGTTGATGATAGCTTGCAGGTGAGTCACTACCGTGGTTTTTAACTTTTTATACTTGACTTCTATGTTTTTGAGTTCTTTAGTTATTTTTGAAGTCTATACGTTACTCATGCATATCATAAAGTAAGAATCTTGATGTCCTTATTCCTATACCCATATATGATTTTAATGCTTTGATGTACATACATTTGTGGTTTACAGGACATCCTGCGACTTCTGACTTTGTGGTTTAACCATGGAGCTACTGCTGAGGTTCAAACAGCATTGCAGAGAGGATTTTCACATGTCAATATCAACACGTGGTTGGTTGTTTTACCTCAAATTATTGCCAGAATACATTCAAATAATCACGCTGTTAGAGAATTAATACAGTCTCTTCTGGTTCGCATAGGACAATGCCACCCACAGGTCTGTTTTTATTTTATTTTTAATTATCTATCAGTACCAGATAGACTTATCTATTTCAACTGTGTTCCAGGCTCTTATGTACCCACTTCTTGTGGCTTGTAAGTCAATAAGCAATTTGCGTAAAGCTGCAGCTCAAGAAGTGGTTGACAAAGTTCGACAGCACAGCGGTGTATTGGTGGATCAGGTGAAATTATAATGACTGTAGATTGATTTGATTTAAGATTTCTGGATTTAGGCTGACAGCTGGATTTGTTTATATGAAGGCACAACTTGTATCGGAGGAGTTGATTAGGGTTGCAATTCTTTGGCATGAAATGTGGCATGAGGCACTAGAAGAAGCTAGTCGCTTGTATTTTGGTGAGCATAACATTGAGGGAATGCTAAAGGTTTTAGAGCCATTGCATGAAATGCTCGAAGAAGGTGCAATGAGGAGCAACACAACAATAAAAGAAAAAGCTTTTATTCAGGTATCTCTAAAGTGGATATTGTTTATGGTCGTGTTGTATAAAATACGAGTTAACAAGATTCTTGTGTTGTTTGTGCTATACTCTGATTTGACGATTTTACGAACTTCAGACATATCATCACGAATTATTGGAGGCCTACGAATGTTGTATGCAATATAAGAAATCCGGAAAAGACGCTGAGCTCACTCGGGTATTATATATTTGTATATTATTTTCTGTGGTGCATTGAGTTGACTTGCAAATAATCTTTGCATTTTTGTATGCTTTTTTCTCATCAGGCCTGGGATCTCTACTATCATGTCTTTAGGCGAATAGATAAGCAGCTTCAGTCTCTTACTACACTGGATCTTCAGGTAAGGAACCTTTTTCATGTATTTACGTACAAACTCAAAAGGTTACATGTTTGTGAGATGTTCTATTAGGATTGTGGTTAGTTTGTTTGAACTCAGTTCTTGCTTTTAACTCAAGTTTGCTCCTTGGTTATATTTCTTGTGCAAAACAGTCAGTTTCTCCAGAATTAGTAGAGTGCCGTGATTTGGAGCTTGCTGTTCCTGGGACTTACCGTGCAGGTATTATATTCTCATAGTATGTTTTGACCGGTCCTTGAATAACAGAAGCTTAACTAATATTTCATGGCGCAAGCGGCAAGACGTGTAGGTTGGTCAAATAGGGTAATGAGATCGGATGGCATGTCATTTTTAGTATGGATTGAAACAGGCTTGGTTGTGTTTTGCTTCACAAACATGCTCTGCCCCTTTTTGGTTTCTTTTAATTGATAATGCGTTAAGTCTTCATTATGAAAATGCCATTATCACAATAATGATCTAAATTTTAGTAAAAGCAGTTTAGGTGGATGTATGCAAAATTAAGCTTTCAACCCGTTCATTCCATGTGACATGTCGGCTCATTTTTTTATTATTATTTGGATTGTTTGAATAGTAAACTGCCCAAAACGGCCCATTTGTAACCAAACGGGTTCAAGATACCACCTGTACTAATATACTTGCTTGCATCACGTTTTTCAGATTCGCCGGTGGTGACAATTGCATCATTTGCACCACAGCTTGTTGTCATCACATCCAAACAACGACCCAGGAAATTGACTATTCATGGCAGTGATGGGGAAGATTATGCATTTTTGCTTAAAGGGCATGAAGATTTACGACAGGATGAACGAGTCATGCAGGTTTCAATTGCTGATCCTGATATGGACACCCATTTCTGATTGTATTTATTAATTATAGTTGCGTATCACTTTTTTTTTTGTTTTCCAGCTCTTTGGTTTAGTAAATACCCTACTGGAGAATTCTAGAAAAACTTCAGAAAAAGATCTTTCCATTCAGCGATATGAGGTTATTCCATTGTCTCCAAATAGTGGGTTGATAGGGTGGGTCCCGAATTGTGACACCCTGCACCAACTCATTCGAGAGTACAGGGATGCCCGCAAGGTTTTTTTTCCTTCTCTTCTCTTATGATTTATATTTCAATTTTTTTTATCGTTCTATTGATCCCTGATTCTTGTGTAGATCACCCTGAATCAAGAGCATAAATATATGCTTAGTTTTGCTCCAGATTACGATCACTTACCACTTATAGCTAAAGTGGAGGTATTTGAATATGCCCTTGATAGTACTGAAGGAAACGATTTGGCAAGGGTATGTGTTTATGTATATCGAAAATATTGTATGCAACTTTTGTTTTGCTGCCAAAAAACCTTCTAGCTAGTTAACACAGTAATATGAACATAGATTAATAAGTGTTTCTTGTATGTTTCTCTATTGTAGGTGCTTTGGCTAAAAAGTCGCACTTCAGAAGTCTGGCTCGACAGAAGGACTAATTATACAAGAAGTTTGGCTGTCATGAGTATGGTATGATATCACTTCAACATTTGATGTTTTTTTCTTTTTAATCTATTGGAGTATTCAGTTATGTTTGGTTTGTTTTTACAGTCTTACAGCCGTCTAACATGGTTCTATCTTTGCCATCTTGTATTTTTGTATTTTATTTAAGAGTTCATAGAAACTAATGACACATCCTACAGGTTGGTTACCTTCTTGGTTTAGGTGATCGGCACCCCAGCAATCTCATGCTGCATCGCTTCAGGTACATGATAATCATAGATCATGTGTCTATATATATATCCTAGTATTGTCAGTGTCTAAGTATCTGAGTGTTGATACGTAGTGGGAAGATCTTGCATATTGATTTTGGAGATTGCTTTGAAGCGTCAATGAATCGTGAGAAGTTCCCTGAAAAGGTGTAATTTTTAAAACTATTTTAATACATGTCATTTATGCTCTAAGCTTACCTGTATTCTGTTGCAGGTTCCTTTTCGATTGACTAGAATGCTTGTAAAGGCTATGGAAGTTAGCGGCCTTGAAGGGAATTTCCGTTCAACTTGTGAAAATGTGATGCAAGTTCTTCGAACAAATAAAGATAGTGTGATGGCTATGATGGAGGTACCAATTACCTCTCTAATATCCATGTATAACGTGTAATATATATACTATATACATATATGTGTGTGTGTTTGCGCACACGCGCACACTTATTTTTGACCCGTATCAAAAGGACCCATTGATCTCAGCATTCATTTCCCCACCTAGTGTTGAGATTGTCTTTGTAAAGAAAATGGAAGATATCCAACAATAGTTAATTTTTTTCAAAAGTAACTGTAATACACCACTCTGGTTGTAAGTTCAACACTGCGCTGACGGTTATATGCTTTCTTTTGAACATGTTGAACAGATGCGGCTTTATATTATTGACTTAAATGCATGCAGAATTTTTAAGTGTTAGTCTTACTTGATTTCAGGCCTTTGTCCATGATCCGCTTATAAATTGGCGTCTTTTCAACTTCAATGAAGTGACACAAATGACAACCCTTGCCGTCACCAATGCCCAGCCTGCTGTAACTGGTGAAGAAGCTGCTACAAATCATCTTCTTCAACCACAACGGGGAGCACGTGAACGCGAGCTTCTACAGGTTTCTGTATCTTATCCATCCATTTATATTAATCATACAAGTCTGAGTACCTGTACATCATAATGCTTTATTATTAAATAATAACATTAATAATAAAATAATTTGAAGAAATAAATCAATAATTAATAATAGTTGCTTTTTCTGTAGGCTGTCCATCAACTTGGTGATGCTAACGAGGTTTTGAATGAAAGGGCGGTGGTAGTTATGGCACGGATGAGCAATAAGCTTACGGGTCGTGATTTCTCAACATGCTCCACATTACCAACCACCGTTCCAGCTGAAAACACCAGTTTAATTTCTGGAGATACTCGTGAAGTGGATCACGGTTTATCTGTTAAGCTACAAGTTCAAAAGCTAATTTTACAGGCCACTTCCCATGAAAATTTGTGTCAAAATTATGTTGGGTACGTTTTCATTATAACCCTTATTTGTCATCTGTAGAAATTCATACATCTCTATTATCAGAAGAATTTTAAATGCATTTTATAACCCCTTCTGTCCAAAACATACAAGTCATTAGTCTGTTTTATATTAAAATTACTAACTTATATTATTTCAGTAATAGTAATAATATAATAATAATAATCTGATTTTGATTAAAGCAGGTTTCATGCGTTAAAAAACACCCTGGAACTGATTTTTCGATTTGTGCATGCAGGTGGTGCCCATTCTGGTAAATCAAAAATCATGTACATGTACATACAACAGTGCATATATTTAGGCTCTCTCCTGTAATTTATGTAAACAAGTATTTATTATAGGGGTGTTAGAGTATGTATATAATTTAAACACTGTTTTTAGATGTGAGTTGGTTACTTTTTAGTTTTTAAAAGTAAATTATCCATCTAAATGCGTTACAAAGTGCAAACCACAATAACCACTCGTGTACTTGGAAACTAGGGACCATATAAAAAAAATGTTAATCACATGGACCATCTGTGTACTTTACTCAAAATCTAAGTACACATGCATATGCGGTGACAAGTGATAAACACTTAGCATTCTTGAAACAAGTGTTGGTTTTATTCGTTTCAACCCCAAATTTTCTTGATTATATTTCAGAACCATACATTTTTTTTTTCATTATTTGAATATGGATCTGTATTTCTTTTTAGCTTTTAGCAACATATTGTGATTTTTTTGTCTTTTACAAATTAGATTTTAATAGATGATTTTACAGTTTACTTTGTTTAATTCTCAAATTTGACAAGGAGAACAGAAATGTAGTAGACTTAGAATTGTCATCTTTTCACTAAAGTTCATTTCAACTCTAATATATGTGAATGTGTGTCTTTTAGAAATCATACAAAAAAAAATTTACATCTATCTACAAGTAGATAAACGTATGTACATAACATTCTATCACTAAGATTTTTGGTTGAGTGCTAGCCCAGTGACCTGAAAGGTCATAGGTTGGAGTCGAGACAAATTTGTTCGGTTGAGCCAAGTGGGTATTACCACTTCACCACGTTTTTTGGGGGAAGGGTGATTTTGAGTGTCCAGACCTTTCCAGCTTTGCTGATTTTTTTTTGAACGGCCAACAAACGATGTTCCAACTACCTGAGGTACCCACCAATTGGTTACAAAAGCACTTCATACGTCCCTGGGTGAAAACACGTCTTAGGTGCCCGCCCCCAGGTAGCGCTGGGTAACCGGAACCCACCAGTTCCAAGAAAAACCTAACCTCCACCCATCCGAAGGCACGACAGTGAAAAATCAGTAAAACTTGATATAATCAAAAATTGAACCTAACACCTCAAGGCTAGACTCTGCCCATCATTTCCCATGCCACACCACCACAAGAGCAAGGGCTAAAAAGAAAAAGCATCATTGATACTTGATACTAATCGGGCCTGACCTTTTCGTCGGAACACCATCATCGCCAACATGACTGTCACCGTCTAAACCCTTGCCGGAAATGTTGTTGCTTCAACGGAACTTGTTCATAATTGCCAGCTTTCAAGCCGCCAGCATCATCGTTATCAGACCCACCTCTGTTTCCCCATCTTTGAACCCAAATCACACCGTCACCACGCCATCCCCTTCAAAGCCATCGATCATCACAACCGTAGCGTCGTCGTCCGGTTGCCGTCGTTAAAAGTCGTATCATTGTCGTTAGCGTCGGATTTCTTATCATAGTCACCGACCGAGACGTCTTTCATCTCTGTAACTCCCTTTATGGCTCACTTAGCGAGTTTGCATCTATCAGTAGTCATTAGATACCCTATAAACATCTCTCAGTAGTCAGTGGATACCCTAGAAACAGAAAGTGAAAATACAAAGATTTAAAAAAATCGGGGTTAGACTTGAGATTCATGAATCAGAAGAATGAATAATATGGAATCGAGATTGATGGATCAAAAGACACAATAGGTAGAAACTTACTGAAGAATGGAGAAGATTGTGTGGAAGAGAGAGAGAGAGATGAAAGCAGTTATAATGATTTAATAATGAAGGATGGTGAAGACTCGTGCGTTCGATTAAGAATCAACAGTTACGATTAGTGAACTGTTCCTAAGGAGCGATTCTAAATGTATTATTATAGAAGAATGGTATCTTTTAATTATGTTTGTTTTAATTATTATTATAGACATAACGTGTTGTGGTTTTCGCAAGTTGAAGGAAAGCATTTTCAGATAGAGAACTATGAGAACCAAACAAGACATTTATACCGAGTATTGAACAAATACAATGAGAAATAAAAATAAAAAATAATAAAAAAATAAAAAAAAAACATTCTCTTTTATGTCTAAAATGTGAACCTGTTAAAAAAACAAAAATAGAAGTTAGATAAACGAAACTAGAACAAAAAAATGTAAAAAAAAACTTACCGTTTGGTAGACGGGGGCTATGGAGCTCGGAGACGAGGTGGACGGAGGCTGTTATAGAGAAGAGAAGAGGGAGCGACTACTATGGATTAGAGGAGTATGGATTTAGGATTAGGAGGATTAGGGATTTATGATTGTGTATTGTGTTATGTAGTCTATATAATATTATATATGTTTTTTTTTATTTTTTAATTTTCGGATTCGGATAATCCGAATTATCCGAAATTTTTCAAAATCAGGATCCGAATCCGAAATTTCGGATAATCCGATTTTCGGATATCCGAAAATCGGATTATCCAAAATTTCGGATAATTCGGATTCGGATTATCGGATTTTTCGGATTCGGATTCGGATTTTTTTGAACACCCCTAGTAATCGGGCCTGACCTTTTCGTCGGAACACCATCATCGCCAACATGACTGTCACCGTCTAAACCCTTGCCGGAAATGTTGTTGCTTCAACGGAACTTGTTCATAATTGCCAGCTTTCAAGCCGCCAGCATCATCGTTATCAGACCCACCTCTGTTTCCCCATCTTTGAACCCAAATCACCACCGTCACCACGCCATCCCCTTCAAAGCCATCGATCATCACAACCGTAGTGTCGTCGTCCGGTTGCCGTCGTTAAAAGTCGTATCATTGTCGTTAGCGTCGGATTTCTGATCATAGTCACCGACCGAGACGTCTTTCATCTCTGTAACTCCCTTTATGGCTCACTTAGCAAGTTTGCATCTATCAGTAGTCATTAGATACCCTATAAACATCTCTCAGTAGTCAGTGGATACCCTAGAAACAGAAAGTGAAAATACAAAGATTTAAAAAAATCGGGGTTAGACTTGAGATTCATGAATCATAAGAATGAATAATATGGAATCGAGATTGATGGATCAAAAGACACAATAGGTAGAAACTTACTGAAGAATGGAGAAGATTGTGTGGAAGAGAGAGAGAGAGAGAGATGAAAGCAGTTATAATGATTTAATAATGAAGGATGGGGAAGACTCGTGCGTTCGATTAAGAATCAACAGTTACGATTAGTGAACTGTTCCTAAGGAGCGATTCTAAATGTATTATTATAGAAGAATGGTATCTTTTAATTATGTTTGTTTTAATTATTATTATAGACATAACGTGTTGTGGTTTTCGCAAGTTGAAGGAAAGCATTTTCAGATAGAGAACTATGAGAACCAAACAAGACATTTATACCGAGTATTGAACAAATACAATGAGAAATAAAAATAAAAAATAATAAAAAAATTAAAAAAAAAACGTTCTCTTTTATGTCTAAAATGTGAACCTGCTAAAAAAACAAAAATAGAAGTTAGATAAACGAAACTAGAACAAAAAAATGTAAAAAAAAAACTTACCGTTTGGTAGACGGGGGCTATGGAGCTCGGAGACGAGGTGGACGGAGGCTGTTATAGAGAAGAGACGAGGGAGCGACTGCTATGGATTAGAGGAGTATGGATTTAGGATTAGGAGGATTAGGGATTTATGATTGTGTATTGTGTTATGTAGTCTATATAATATTATATATGTTTTTTTTTTATTTTTTAATTTTCGGATTCGGATAATCCGAATTATCCGAAATTTTTCAAAATCAGGATCCGAAATTTCGAATAATCCGATTTTCGGATATCCGAAAATCGGATTATCCAAAATTTCGGATAATTCGGATTCGGATTATCAGATTTTTCGGATTCGGATTCGGATTTTTTTGAACACCCCTACTTGATAGTGTGTAATCTCCACGAGAGCCAAGGCAAGTGGATTGTTATATGTTCCTGGTTAGTGTTTCAATATATATGTTTCTAAATTCTTGTTTACTAATTCGTTGAAATCATTTCATCTGTTCATTAATTCTGGTTTATATACTGCATTTCACTTTCATATGCTCAAATTAGTTCCAAGAGTTAAATTAACACAGGCAATAGTAATTATTTAAATTAGGTCCAACAATTAGGGTTTATATGATAAGAGCAATGTTGTTAAACCCGGACCGGACCGGCTGGTCAGACCAGGACCTGGGCCGATCCGGGTCAGTGGGTTGGACCGGTTAATCATTGACCCGGCGTCGAACCGGAGAACCGGGAGGTCGGACCGGATTTTGAGGGGTTGAACAGTATGCTTTTTTTGGAGTTTTGTTGGGTTTTTTGGGCGGTTTGTTGGACCGGTCTAACCGGTGAACTGGTGGGGTCTCCGCTTCGACGTCTGGTCCGATTATGAAAACAGTGGATAAGAGAGAGCTCAGGGGAATGAAGGCGCGCGCCTAATATAGTTCTTGGTCAAAATGAGGGCTACTGGGAGGTTTATATGTAAAACCAACATAGCGGATGTAGAAATCACGAAAGGTTTACTTGATAGATAGGTTTATATGTAAAACAGATAAGAGAGGTGCTGTTTTTTCGATGTAAATAAAGCTCATTTGGTTATACATAGACCGCGCGTCAGCTTTTTGAACCAACTTCAGTCAATTTCACATCTGTTTTTTAATCTTTATTTAAAGTGTTTTAACCAGTTAAGATAATGTTATCCTTCTTGTCAATTGAGAATTGTATTCCAGATTTTAAACTACTACTTTTAGGTTTAATCGAATTCATTTCTGTGTTTCCGAAGATGTTGTATGGTTTAGAGGATTAAAATGGCCGACTTATGTTGTTTTGGCTCAAAACACTTGACCACTTGTCAAACAAACGGTTTTCATTAATCGTTCATTAATTTATCGAAGCAAACTGTTAGCAAACCGCTTATTTAAATGCTTTCCATTTCGAAACTGATTCGTAACTTTTTTTCATGCATACAATTTTCATAGAAGAACAGATGCTCCTATTATCATAATATGTAATGAATAGGAGGATATTATTCAATAATGCTGCTGGGAAGGACTAGAGGGATACTACGGGTCGGAACATTAGAAAGATTCAGATTTGCAGGCAGAAAACGCTTCTCTACGAATAACAAACCAGCCACTGAACCGAACCAGAATGGAGAAACGGCTAATCAGTCTTTGACTCACCATGACTCGTATCGAGACCTGAAAAAGCTTGATTTCATGACTGCTGCCAAGATTCTCTTCACTACTCCCCCTCAACAGAAGAAATTTGGGTACGATCTTTGTTTGATTTTTTTTACTTATATACTTGGTCAACTTGTTACCTTGGTTGTAAGGAGCGAAGTGATATGGAAAACGCCTTAGGGTCTTGAGATGGCGCCTAATGCACATCTGGGTCAAAATTATGGTTTGTAGTAATTTGATATGTAAAAACATCCAAAAGGATGAAGGAATTATTAATGGTTTACTTGATAAAAAAGGCTAATATGTAAAAGAGATGTGAGAGATGTAGTTGTACACAGAGCAACGCCTCGCGTACGTGAAACTCTTGCCTCTCGCCTCGGAGTGCCTCACCCTTTTTAAAACAAAGACCCTATAGGATTTAAATTTCGGCGTTTGCTCTACTCACTAGGTCTCGGAAAGTTATGTATGTGTAATTGTGTATTGTGTTCAAATCATAGTAATCAAAAGCCATCGCCTTGACCGCCTAGGCGACCAATTTCCTAGAAGCCATCAGATTCCGCTTTTTCCTCCTAGATAAAAAAGCCATCAGATTCCGCTTTTCCCTCCTAGATAAAAAAAGCCACGGTTTGATTTTTAAAACCTAACCCGTTGACTTATATAATCGACCAATACTTACCAATTTATAGAGAGATATATAAATGTCAATCAAATCTTTTTTTCTAAATATATTTGATTTTCAAAACACTTATAGATATTGAATTACTCTTCACTATATAAACACCTCAACTCATTGATTTACCATCAACTAATTTTGTCTACTACATAGTTATCAAAGGTGTGTTAATCCTTTTACCAGGTATGGCTAAATCAGTCAATTTATATTTATATTATTTTATAAGATGATTGTTATTTGTAATGATTTGGTGGTTTTTGTTTTTGTTTTTTTATTTGCGCGTTTTTTTATCAGGCCCACGCTTTTTTTGCGCTTCTCGCCTAGGCCACAGGCGGAGCCTAAGCGCCTTGAGTGCGCCTCACGCCTTTGATAACTATGGTTCAAATGTTTAGATTTATACTTATGCATGTATATCTGATGCTCAGGCTTGATTTTCATCTAGTCCAGTTCTTCTTTGTCTGTTTGCCTTCACTTGGTATATATCTTATCTTTTAAGTTCAAAATATACAAATCATTCATTACCCTCCAATCTAGAGGCTTTTTTTTTTGTTTGTATCAGCTGTCTATTTGGTTGCTCAGTATGCTCGTCATGAAATGAAGACAATGGATGCGGTAAATTAACTTCCTTTACTCTATTGTTCCAATTATTAAGTAAAGAAATGCGAGAACCACATAAACACATGTACGTTACATATGGCTTTAATTTTGATATGATACATAAGGCGGTGCGCATACCCCCTAACTTTCTCTCCGCCACCAAATCTGACAGCGCCGCGTACATGTGCTTGTGGCTACTTTCAGTTCTTCAGTTAAAATTGATTTTATACTGAACGCGCCCCTAATATTATGCAGGAGTTGGAGAGGAGAAAAGTTGAAGAAGCCAAGAAGATGAAAGCAACTGAACTAGAAGAGCTAAAGTCTAATCCACAGTTATTGGAGGTAAAACAAATACTAGATAACTTGGAAAATACCATCAAAGAAATTATGACAGAATCCAAGAACCAAAGAAACAAAGCAACATGAAGATGATGGAACACAACATTCAAGAAAGCCATATAGACATATAGTAGAAGATGAACAATTTCATTTATCATTCACTTATTATATTTTACTGCTTATACAATAACTCAATAAGTCATTAGAATAAAGTTAGCCTCATATAACATTTTTCAAAATGTGTTTCAAGTTAAGAATTTTACAGTTTTTCAAAATGTATATTCTTTCACCTTTCATCCTTTTCTTCTAATCCATCCTATCTTTTTTTACTCTTTAGAGAACTATGGTATATTCTCTACTTCAGTTTTCAAAGCATATATATTACATGTTTGATGTGTGGTCTGTTTCTTTTCTTTTTTTTTTTAGAGAGAGAGAGAGATAGACATATCCATGAAAAGATCTACATTACGTGTATACTTTTCCTCATATGACACATCTATGTTCAACTTGTAGCATACAGACACATATATGTCTAAATATACTATATAAACATAAACCGAGACACACACTCGTACACACAATGTTCTTCATCCCAACTTGTTCCGTTTGTTGCGTTCTTGCAAAATTTGTTGTCTATGTTCTCGTGCGTATCATGTATGTCTATGTACAATTTGCAACGTATATATTACATGTTTTTGTCAGTGTTATGTAAAACGTATATACACTGTATCGTGTTTGATTATTTTTAACGGCTAACTTACACACATTCTAATCTTACTCCTATCAAATCCGCCGGTGAGAGGTGAGAGTGTGCATCTTAAACACAAATGTCGGTGGCTTTTACGCCACCGACCCCCCATTTTTAATTTTTTTTGACAAACCCACCCCTCCACTTTGCAAAATGACATCTTCTCCCTTGCTCCATTTTACCCTATGCTTTCGAAGTTTTCATTTTTACTCCTTTTGTTTTGTTTTAACCCAAAAGTTTCACCACACTGCAATTTTAGAACATTAGCTTTGCAAACGTCAAGGTTTAATCTCTCAGGTTTCTAATGTTCCAACTTTATCTCTGCACGGTGTATCATATACAGTTTTAAAATATCTTTTTCTTTAAAAAATTTTGTTCAGAAATTCTTGAGCTTCAAAAATTTCGACTTTACCCCCTTACTACTTTTACTTGAAAAAAAAACTTTTAACACGGGAACTTTTATGTATGCATCGGTATAAATTTGGGTTGATCTACATTTTAACAGATTTTTTTTTTTGGAAATGAGTCAGTGCAAGTATACTACATTTTCGTTACGTGCCAAACTAAGCGTCATTGACTATAATACATTTTCGTCCCATAGTATAAATTCGGGTTGCACTTTGTTTCATGTTTATATTTTTAAGCTATAATAAGCTCATTTTGATTACACAGGTTGGTTGTTTCTCTATACACGCTTTATGATTTTTTTAACAACTTTGTTTCATGTTTATATTTTTTAAGCTATAATAAGCTCATTTTGATTACACAGGTCGGTTGTTTCTCTATACACGCTTTATGATTTTTTTAACAACGATGCTTATACAAATTATATTGAGTTAACCTGAGTAAATCAAGACATGCATTTTCATATGGTTAGCACATGACATAACACTTAGACTAATATATTCGATGTTTACAACGAGCCCACTGTACATCACCCAAGGGTCACGTAGCGTTTGAACTAATCCGTTCGATGTTCGCAATGTATTCGCGCCAGAACATTCATAGGTCTAATTACTAGTTGTTTCTTAAAATAAAGATTACATGAAGATTATTGTATCTAGTTTCGAGATGCATGTTATATGAAAATAGATAGTGTATGGTTGTATCTAAATAATTAAATAACTAGGTTGTGTTAACCGGATTAATATATTAGTTTTCGTGTAGTGTTATTTTTTATTTCACTTTCAGCTCAATTGTTTTAAAGTTTTGCTATTTTTTCCCCGATAGATGCATTTAAATGATTGAGAAAGAAAATACAAACTAGGCCTGTAGATAAACCAAACGAATATGAACATATAATCGAACATATTCTTGTGTTCGTGTTTGTTCATTAAGAAATTTGTCATGTTAGTGTTCGTTTATGTTCATTCGTTTAAAACCTAAACGAATAGTTCATGAACGAACATAAACGGATATTCACAAACTTAATAAATGTAAACGATTTTGTATTACTAAAAAACCCAAATACTAATTGGTATATATATACAGGTAGCTAAAGCCCAATTTAAGTTTATATTTTATATAAATATAACTGCCTATGTAATTAATACAATTTAAACGAACATAAATGAACATAAATAAGCGAACATAAATGAACGAACACAACGTTTGTTCATGTTTGTTCATTTAACTAATCTGAACAAATTTTTTTGCACTACTAGAAAAAAGGCTTTTCTTGACACACATTTTATGACACGCGCTCAATAATGACACTCAAAAGCGTGTGTCAAAAAAAAATTGTCATGTTTTAAAAAATCTGGTTAATTAATGACATGCTTTTTTGTGTGTCAAGAATGTAGTGTCAAGAAATAGAAAACATGACGGTATAGAATTTTGTGTGTCATCTTTCGTGTCGTGCTAATTTCACAAAAATTGAATTTCCCTCCCATAAACCCTAGGTATAAAAGCTCTCATTCCCATCTTGCTCACCCATTTGTGTAGCCACCAATCAACCAAAATCCCTAATTCCTCTCTCTCTCATCATCTATTTGCAGGTATGCTTCGTTCTTTATGTTGGTTTACGAATGTGATATATAGATAGATCTTTAACTCTTATTGTTTTGCTTTTACACATAATTATTTTTGTTAATCCGTACATGTAATTTTCAGTTGTTAGGTTATTGGAGTAGCAATGTTGCCTAAAGGTTTGCATTTCCTTTTAATATAACATCCTTCTTGTTTTATTTATATGCGTAATGCATTTATTTATAGTTTAATTTTGTATATTTGTTGCTAGATAAATATAGTTTAAGATGCATTTCTTAGCTACATAAATATAGGTGTTTATAGCAAACATAGATTGATTACTTGATTTTTAAAGGATTTAGTTTCAAATTAATTCTTGAGCATTCTTTTATTATAAATGCGGAATTAATTATACACATAATTTGGTTGAATGTAAACTTGAATAGCTAGCCCAGGAAGTTAAATTTTTTTTTTGAACAACAGGAAGTTAAATAGTTAATAGAACATTTTATGCATATGTTGCCTTTGGTTAATGAGGTAATTAGTGGGATGTATGCTCCTAATGAGCATTTGTTGCAACTATATTTGTTTTTTTGCGTTTGTAATTCTTTTTGGAATTCATAGTCAAGTTGTCAACTACCTTATATAATTATAAGCATATGGCTTAAGTTATTTTATATTCTCTGTTCACAAGAAATTCATACTTGAAACTATTTTGTTTTATGTGTTACAGCGTTAGAAAATAATGCTTTTGTTTCCCTTTATCCTGAGAGTTTTTATTTATTATTTGGTTCTTTGTTTCAGAATTTATCTTTCGCTAGTTTTGCTTAGACTTTTGATTGTTTATTTCTTATAGCTGACAACACAAAGAAAGTTGATGCCATGGACTATAATTAAAGATTTGAATTTGGAGGTACTTGCACCATTTCTGTTACTGAATACAATTTCTATGATGTTTTATATTGAATTCTTCTTTCTCAAAATGTTTGTCTAATTAAATTGTTACAATAAGCTTATAGTGTTTCTCATTTTGATTATCTTAGGATATAGAGACTTATAATTATTATTGCTAAATAAATTGCACAGAATGCAAGTAGAAGTCAGCAAATACACAGAAGGTGTCAATGAAAAGGAACTCAGACCAAATGGATTGCCAAAGTCACTAATTCGCTACGATGGTAAGTAGACCCATGCTGTGAGGGAGATATTAAATAAACATTGATTGATCTGCATTTTTGTTTTGAAAATGTTAATGGAGTTTGATATGGGAGATTTCTTTTTCAGTGAATTTGGATTCGAGCCGAAAGGTACCCGCTGTTGTCTTAGGTTGGGGGAAGAGTAGATGTTTACACGGATGCGGATATTGATGTCAGTTGTGAAGAATGGTCAAGTTATGTCGCAACCTTCATTTTCAAGTGATCCGTATGTTTAGGTATAGACTAACATAATGTATTGACACAATATTTTTGTAACCGTTAATATTTGTGGTAGGATTCGATAAATGCTTATATTGTAATGGATTTTTTGGTGGTATATAATAAATGCAGTTTTATCATGTAATTTATTGATTTTGTAATTATAAATTTAAATATAAATCCAGGGATATTAGTCATTTTACAGAATTTTTTTTTAGGTAAAAAAAAAACTATGGCACGCAAAATGAGTGTCACAAAGATGTGTCAAGAATGTATGTCATTAAAGAGTGTCATGAAAACGTGTCATAAATGCGTGTCATGAAAGCGTGTCATGAAAGCGTGTCATTGAAAGATGACATGCACTTGCGTGTCATAAAAATTTAATGACATGTTCTTCCTTGACACTTTGCTGTGTGTCATAAACACCCTTTTATGACGCGCAATGCGCGTCAAGATAGGGGTATTTTTCTAGTAGTGTTGTTTGTGTTTGTTAGTTTATTAAATGAACTAACATAAACCGCCAAACAAGTTCACGAATAGTTCATGAACGTTCGATTCGTTTACAGGCCTACTAAAATGGCCAAAAATTATAGAAAAACCCCAAATACTAGTCACATTTTAAGCAACTCTTGTGATAACGGGAATACAACAACTATACCCAGTAAATCTAATAAAGAGCAAGACTATTCATAAAGTTTGAAAAATGTATCCAGAAATTCACATTAATATTAAGACAACTTCGTTACAGATGGTTAGAAGGAATTAACTGGTATTAGTTACAACCAACATGGCATGGCTGAACGTAAGACCTACTGATTAATTAAGCCGGTCTTAAAAATGACGTAGGGCTGAAACATAATAACAAAGAGAATAATATCAAGAGAAATATGGTGTATCTAAATTTTGTAGGTCGTATATTTTGAAAAAGTGAAATTTACTACTTAATTATGAATTTGACTCTCTAAATAAACGTATAATTTATGCAAATCAAAGATTCACACATTTTACATAGAAAATTAACCAAATCAAAACTTGTAAAGCTGAAGAAAAATGTCGTGTTTGAAATTGGAGCTCTAGGTGATGGAATTCAGGCCACACAGTTAGGACAAACTGCCTATGGCCATTTATCACATAATCTGACCCGTTATAATGTTTCAATCCATCACTTATGGGTCCGTAACTCTAAACCTAGACCACCTTATACTAAACCTAAATAGTGTCCTTTTCTAGCCATTGCGTCTAGTTGGTCCAGTTATGAGTCAACTAGTGATTTAATCAGCTCCGTATAAAAAAAATCGGTGTAATTAGAGGAGATTGTTTTTTATAGTTCTCTAGTGACTGAAACTATTTTATGTGCAAGGAACGTGTGACACATGCATTGCAAGCCAGATTCCTGATTTATGTGGCAAAATACATGTGAAAAAACCTCACAAAGACTATGAGAAAACAAACACACCAATTTAAATGTGACAACATATGTAATGATGACCCTACTTAACTTAAGGGGTTGAGTCCATGACCACTATTTTGGGAGGTTCATGGCTTATAGTTCATGCAACCAAATGTGTCTATATTTAGTTTCTGATTTTCTTATGATGACATATGACAATATCAACGTCATTTAGATAAACTTAGTGAAAAAATTACAACTGCTGAGGTCATAGTCATTTGATACGTGTGGGAGTACTCCAAAAATGGTGAATGCTAAATAAAACACCAAAAAAAATATAATCACTTATATTATAAAGAGATTTAAAAAGATTTAGTTAAGCAGTTATAAAGGTTATTTAACTAGGCCCCAAGCATAACTATTAAAATATGGTTGCTACTATAGAAGGAGACACTATTTTCAAATTATGTAATTTTATTTATTATAAAACTCTTCATATGACCCACTTGTTTTAATTAAAAACAAATTAACACTCTACACAATTTTTTAAAATTTAGATTAAGAAGTAAACAGGACCTGATTATCGCGTCCCATAAGTAGTAATTAAATTCTGGTTGCTACTAAAAACCAGACATTAATTTTTTTCACTCCCTAAGTTTATTAGCTTAATATAACTCAGCTACTTTAATTAAAAACCAACACTACACATTATAAAAAAAAAGTTAATTAATTTATATACTGTTTATTTTGTGAAGGAATATTTCTCTTATCACATAATTCCAATTATTACATGTGGAAATGACTCATTATATGTACAATTTAATTACTTTTTAAAGATTAACTATTACACACAATCATGTTTCATCTAAAATGGGAGATATATATTTTTTACACACTCCTTTTTTTTATTCCAATGATCCAATCTCAAATGAAATGAATTTAAAAAAAAGTTCATAATCACAAAAAAGAAAAAAAATTGAATAAAAATTGATTCATTAAAGCTCTTCTTCTCTTTTGACTTCCAAGCAATATTCATGTATCCTACCTTGTTCTTGATCAAGAACACTCTTAAAACCTTCAAGTTTACAGCTTTTGTAGAACATGCAGCTTGTAATGGTGTCAAGTGTGATGATAATTGAGTATAAATAAGCTATCAACAATCCTTCTAACATAATCAAAGGGTTTGAATTACTTATTCTTGAGTTTGCATAAACACTTGCCACCCGGAATTGGAATAGCGCTTCGATTCCAGCCAAAGTTATATTGATGTAAAGAGCTAATGAAAGAGCTGTTGTTGTTCTTCTTTTGATCATAAAACATGCTTTGAGAATAGAAATAAACCCTCCTTTGGTTTCCATTCCTGAGAGGATTAGAGCCATGTTGCATATGATCATGGAATTGGCTATAACTATGGAATAGGTGATTCCTCCTATTATGGTAAATAATATGATCAAGGTAGAAGATGAGAAGATCTTGAGGGTTTCAAAGAAGTTTAAAGCAATAAAAAGAACACAAAAGGATGTGGAGTTTGCTGAGATGATTAGAATTGAATTCCATAGTTGTGTTTGGAGGATGGAATTGAAGATTCCATTGAAAGGTGGTGGCCTTTTGTTGTGGGTATGAAGGTGTTGGATTATGGATGTTTTTGTGATGAGGAGGAAGGAGAAGGTAAAGGGTATGAGTAGGATTGATGTGGTGATGGTTTGGGAGAGTTTAAGAGTAAAGGTAGAAAGTATGTCATATGAAATTGGGATTCCAATGGAATCGAATAGCGATAGAAGGCGGAAATGGAAGGTGTTATGGAGGGAGGTGGAATAGGGTGGAAGAGATGAAGAGATGAGGACTGAGGCTGAGAAGGGAAGAGCTAAAAGAGATGTGATTGTAAAGTAGTTGTAGTGTTTGAGGAAAGTATGGATTGATTTTCTAATGATCTTGATTGTTGTTGTTGTTGTTCTCTCCATTGGAATTGAAGAGAGGTCTGGAATTGGTGATTCCAGAGAGTTGGATTGTATTAGAGATGGTGTCTTTTCTATATTTAAATGGAACAAGGAAGTGGCTACTCATGAGTCATGACATTAACACATTGATGAGAGTGTTTATGGTAGAAAATCAAACCATTCTTATTTGTTTTTCTATATATCATCTAATAATAGAATAATTACATTCCTTTCCTTCCACTAAATCAAGAATCAGTTTTTAACACGAGGTAAATTTATAACAAGAGATACGAGAACCATATAAATATTTATACGCATTGTTTAAATTAATGGTTATATTATTATATGATTCTCGTAGCTATTTATTTAAAATTAGTTTTGTATTAAACATACTCCTCCCTTGTATGTAACTTTTTTATTCTTAGCTATGTTGCCTTTTTTGTCCCTCATTGTTAATTCAAATAAATTTGCTTCTTTAATAAATGCTTAAAAAAATCAAAATACACACGTTGTTCCGGTGATGGTGAGAAACGTTTTCAACTCTTTGACTGATTTTATGTTTATAAAAATTTATTTATTTATTTGTTACATACACTAACATTTTGTTTAGTTATTTTTAACTATACTTTTATTTTATTTTTTATAAGAAAATGGTTGAATGATATGAAAATTTTATCTAGGAGTTTGGAGATGTGCGTTTGATGTATCTGAGGTCACCAACAAATCAAGCTGTTTGGTTCCCTTGGTTTATATAACCAATGCTTTTAATCATCTAAACAAGACATGAAGTTTTAAACTAAGAAATATAATCAATTGTTATCACAGAATTTCTGATTGTAATCAATAAATAAAGAAAAATAATGAACACCAACCTTATTAGGTGATTTGAGTAGTTAAATACTTAAATTGTTATAATTCATACATAATGATTAGTTAGTAAACATTTTTATACCGTTATCTTTATGTAAGGTCCAATTATAATGTGAACAATAGTAATAATAAGATGCTCCTTGGTTTTTGTTGCATACAATTAAAAAGTTCAGGAGTTTAACACTAGGGACGGGTATTGGTATCCGATTGTAAAAATGTGTCTCATGCCCGGCTTAATCTTCATGAGTATTGGGTATACCCACAATTAACTTCACAAGTATCGGCTATGGCCGTTAATTTGATAAAAATAATCATTGGGATTTTTAAGTACATTGCATACTATTTTGATTTTTATAAAGAGTTATAATCTTTTTGGGTATCCCTAAATACTATAGTCGTCTCATACACATGAAAGTTTAAAAACCAATCTCATACTAGCTCCAATTCCTGAATATCCATCCTAGATATTTTGAAAATACTCATCGGGTTTGAGTTCATTTTTCATCCTATTTAAACATATTTTGTCCTATAATTTGACATGGTAAAAAAAAATAGTGATAGTGTCTTCCCTCCATCTAAGAGGATATAAATCTTGGAAGATGTGAATTTATCTTAAAAAAAAGCTATGAGTTGTTGTTGAAAAAATATTAATAAAAACAATAATAATAATTGGAAAATAAAATAGTTTTAAAATGAAAAATATATAACAAATTAGGCAAATAATTATTAGCGTATCTTGACATGTGTTGTCTTTGTTGGTGAGTGGCATTTATTTTAGGCAAGCTATTTAAGAATTTACTATATATATGCTCACACCCATATTCGGCCATACTAAAAAGCAAATTAATGATTGTCAAACACATTGGTGGATAATAACTTTTAGTTCATCGTAAGTCGTAACTGGACAATTCTTTTTTTTTTTTTTTTGAACGGCAAATTTCTACACCCTATGGGACTTGAACCCATGATCTCCCCCTTAGGTGTTCCTAGAAGCTTTGCTTCTACCATTGGGCCACCATGACCTCCCCCGTAACTGGACAATTCGTATACAAGTGATATAAGTTTTATATTTTTAATTAAACATAACTTTTTAAGATATCTTTTATATTATTATATATATGTTTTAACATTAAATTAGTGTGAATGTCAGGGCCGGCTATGGCATGAGGCGACGTGGGCGACGGCCCCAGGCCCGATTTTCCTGAGGGCCCGAAGGTTTTTTTTTAATAAAAATTAACATATGTTATAGATATTATATATACTTATATGTTAGAATAAGAAACATCAAAGCATGTAGCTCAGATGGTTTCATGCTTTCATTTTATGCGGGAGGAACGGGGTTCAAAACCATGGAACTCCATTTCATTTAATTAATTTTTCTTAATTATTTTATCTTTTTCTCTATGGTTTTGATCTCTGTAGTATAGGAATAAAATCTATTAACTTGGGTTGAGTTTGTACTCTCTCTTTGTAAAATAAAACCTAATATATTTTGCACTATTAAGGCTTAAGTGTCCAAATAACTTACATCTTTAAACCTAATAGTATAAGCCAAACCTAAATCCACTTAACAAGTTTAAGCTTGATTAAGAAACAATTTAGCGGTGTGGAGCGGGAAACAATGAGGCATAAGAGAGGCGCACATACAGGCCACAACGATCGGAACAAAGGAGCCAAAGTAAGTTCTTTTAAAAATAATCTCAACGTTCTAATGTTGAGGAATATGATGTTATGGTTTTTTTATATATGATGATTGAGATCAAATTATGTGGGCCCAATTTATTTAATGGCCGCAGGCTCAAAACGTTTAACATTTCTTAGAGACGGCTCTAGTGAATGTATCACCATTTTATTTTATTGTTAAGACAAAATTATCACAGTATCATAGAATGATTAATTAAAAAATTATTATATTTATTGTAACACTGCTCATCGCATATAAATGACAAAATTCTATATCTAACCTACTGCCTAATCTATACATATAATAAACCAAAGCCATTTTAATGACATGACACTCAAAGAGGCATTCTCCTCCTTGAGTATGCCATGTGTCATCCCATGTGACATTGAGATATTTTAGAAAAAAAAAAATTTAAAAACAAAATTAGATTTTTCTCTCTTATGTTTCCTTCCATAATTTTTAAACGTTAATATTTTTTATATACGAGATTTTTTAAAGAAAAAAAATTACACCAAATTAACGAGCGTTTTATTATCTTTCCAACGAGTACCATAGTAGTATATAAAAAACGAAGAAAAAACGACTATTTTTTGTTGGGTTTTGTTCAAACATCAGGTAAATCATTAATCATGTATAAGCAAGTCACTAATTATGTTCAAATCAGTAAATATGAATTCTATTTTCAACATGCGGTAGCATTGGAGTTATACATTGTTTTAGGTTAGATCTTAATATTAGAGTTATACATTTTTTAAGGTTAGGCGTTAACATTAGAGATATATTTTTAATTGTTTTAGGTTAGCTGCTACCCGAAGCTTTCATGCATGTAATTGTAAAATTAATATGTCATATTAGATTTTTCAACCCCGAGACGTTCCCGGGGTATAATCTAGTTTTGTATTATGATCATGTTTTTGTTGTTTTGTATAATTGTTATGTGTCTAATATCACATTCAGTTTTATAAAATACATTTTTCATAGTGATACACCTAATACTGAAATACTATATTTTATTTATTTCTAGTGTGCATTGACTGTTATTATATTTTTAGTGTCTATAATTAATGATTTCTTAACTAACTAAATCGTAAGTATTATTATCTATGTGTGTTTTGTGTTTCAATCATACGTGTTCCGCATAGCTTTCTGAATCGTGTATCACTTTTAGATTGAAGTATTCAACTCGTGGGTGCACGGATTCAATAATCGGATAAAACATAAGAGCTTGCTAAAAAATGAAATGGTCTTTTATGTGAAAAAAATCGATGATACATGCGTTAAACTAGACCAGATGAATTCTTTTTATAGGGATTGAACTTTCACACTGATTCGGTTGAAACGTCACAACCTTTCGTGAAAATACATCTCAGTTGGGGTGTAACGCCTATAGTTACATTAGTGGATAGTTAAGGTTTTTTTTTTTTAAAGATCAACTTCATTAAATACCAACCAACAAACAACGGTCCACCTGTTTCGAGAAGAAACACGAGGATCAAAAAACCAATTACATCATGTTAAAGTGCATCCAACTATCCCACTCTATACTTCTATTTTTACTCATCCTTAAACCATAGATAACCGATAGCTTTAATCGATGAAATAATGTCAACCACAGAGCCACTTCGAGCCGAGAAAATCTTTTCATTCCTTGTCTTCCATATCATCCAGCACGCTATAATAATCAACCCATGAATCACTTGTTTCTTTAGTCTTGAAACTTTAGCATGTTTATGGATAACCAATAAATCTCGAACCGTGAAGGGGAATATAGGAGGAATTTCCCACCAATGCGTGAGCGCTGGCCACACCTCCCCCGCCACCCTGCATTCAGTAAATATGTGATCTACCGTTTCCTCAAACTCCCCGCAAAAACAACAGCCTTGTTCTTCGACCAAAACGTTTCGTCACTTTAATGCCATCCTAGTCGGTAATCTATCTAACATAGCGCACCACATGAAGATATTACACTTACTAGGAACCCATTTACTCCATTTAAAATTCACTGCAGCCGGTTATACCTCGTCCTCAATAATCAGCTTTTTAACCGCATCTACCAAAAACGACTCTAATCCGTTACCCAACCAACGCCATGAATCTTTACCCGCACGCAGACGGACCTGATCCAGCATGCTGCAGTAGTCCCGCAGCTGCTGCAACTCTAGTCCACTCCTCGGACGCTGCTTCCAATTCCAACAAAAACGATCCCCTTCCATTGCAGCGACAATTATATCCGCAACCTTACATCTCTTATCAACTTCCAATGCGAACAGTAAAGGAAACGTGATTTTCAACGGCTCCATGCCGACCTAAATATCCAGCCAAAATCTCACATCTTTACCATCTCCAATCTCGCCTTTAATATGCGTTGACCCCCCCCCCCCCAGTTTCCATTGCTTCTCAAAACGAGCCAACGTAATCCAATTTGAAGCTAAAGGCTTATTAGATGGAATCGCCTCCCTTGCCTACTACTTCCATGTATAGCCTCTATAACCCTCCTCCACAAAGCGTTTTTTCATCTCTAAACCTCCATATCCGCTTTGATAAAAGAGAGTTACTGCACCATTCCAACCGTGATAATCCTAATCCGACTTTTTTTTTCCTAGTAACATCTAACCAAGAAACCCAATGTATCTTTTTAGTTGAATCATCTTCTTCTATAGAAAGAGCCGAAGCTTTCCATTTAGATAACCGCTTTCTAACCACTTGCACCATCGTATCCCAATTGCTAATTCTACTCCTGTTAGCTCCTACCTTCACTCCCAAATACATGAACGACGTGCTCCCAGCCTTGCAGCCCAAAACTTTAGCCATAGCATCAATATCATGATTCGCCATCCCCAATCTAAAAATACTCGATTTAGAGAAATTGATTTTCAACCCGGAACAAATGTTGAAAATTGTTAACAATCTGTTAACAACTTTAAAATTATCCAAAGACCAATCTCCTAAAATCAATGCATCGTCCGCATAAAGGAGATGTGATAAAGTCGGCCCTTCCCAAGGTAACTTCACGCCATTAAACAGATTCAAATGTGATGCTTTACGAAACATATTTGTACATGTTTCCATGACTAAGATAAACAGGAACGGTGACATAGGATCATCCTGTCGAATGCCATTCGAACAATCAAACATAAAAGTCGGTGACCCGTTCGCCAGAATAGATGAAGACGCCGATGGAAGTACCCCACGAATCCACATACACCATCTCTCCAGGAATCCCATTTGTCTTTTAACCTCCACTAAGAACTCCCAGTTAACATTGTCATACGCCTTTTCGAAATCGATCTTCATAAGGAACAAATTTTTATTATTCTTCTTGGCCCACGACATAACCTCGTTAATGATCAATGGCCCATCCAAAATGTATCGTCCACTTAAAAACGCAGATTGCGTTTCAGATACTATACTTCCCATCACAAACCTCAACCGATTAGCCAAGATTTTTGAAATCACCTTACTAATCGCACCTATCAAGTTTATCGGCCTATATTCCCCTGAATTAAAGTGATAAATGACGCCTCGACTGCATGACTAATCGTACCATTCTCATAAAACGAGTTCATAATATCCACAAAATCACTGGCCAAAACATACCAAAAATGCTTTATGAACCGAAAGTTGGAACCATAAGGACCCGGTTCTTTATCATCACCACAGTCGAATACCGCCTCTTTAATCTCTCCTTCTGTAAATCTCGCTATTAACATATCTTTATCAGGTTGCGAAACTTGTTTAATACCAAAGCAAACCAATTTAGGCCTATCCTTTATCTCCTCCTCGAACCTTTCTATAAAAAATTGTACTGTATGTTTTTAAATGTCGTTTGGTCTTGACATCCACACTCCATCAACAAGTAAACCTGGAATGTTATTACACACTTTCCTTTTGTTAATCATACCATGAAAAAACCGTGTATTGTCGTCACCCAATTCAGCCCACCTATCTCTAGATTTTTGTCTAACATCTTTTTTGTTTCAAACTGTCAAGTTCCCTTGATCACCTTTTACATTCGACCATAATCTAAACTTCATGCTCATCCAAGTCACGATCATCTAGAGTTCTCTCCAGCGCTTCCAATTCCACTTTCAACGTCTTCTCTTCCATCAATTCTTTTTCATATCAACCTTTTCCACTCTTTAATAACATCTCTAAATTTTTTAAACTTATTCATCAAAGAGACACTCGGGATCCCAAACTGGTGAAACTCTTTATTCGCCTTTAATATAACTCCTTCAAAATCCTCACACTCAAACCACGAATTATAGAAGCGAAAAGGTTTTGGCCTAAAATTTTTTGCTTCAACATATAATAATAACGGACAATGATCCGAGTAAAGAATACTCAATTAACCCCACATCTTCAATAAGCTCGTTAAAGGCGTTCGCCTCTCCCACTTCAAAAGCCGAATTTCTCCTCTCATCTTCCCCCCTAACAGCATGGAAATCTCCCGCTACAACCTTCAAATCTTGAAACCGAGCCATTAACACATGAATTTCATCGCAAAGACTTCGCTTATCAATCGGGCTTTGAGGCGCATACACATTCAAGAAATTAATTATAATGTCTTTAGATATACATTTACCTCTAGTCAACAGAAAATGACGATGATGAATCGTTTCAATTCTCTGAAAGTCTTTAACATCCCAAACATTCAGCAAACCCCCGGACCTCCCAACGGCGTCCACATGATCTTCCTCAAACCCCAAATTACCCCAAAAATTGTCAAGCTTAACACCATTTAGAGTACCGTGCATGTTGTGTTTCTTGCATCATCAAAACCGACGCATCATGCTCCCTACAATGCTCCCAAACCCATTTATCTTGCCCACTAACTCCCAAACCCCTTATGTTTAGAGATAAACAATTCATAGTTGAACCTGTTGTAAGCCTTCTACCTGAATAGAGTCGTTAACCAAATTCTCGAATTTTTCCAGATTTTCAGCCCCGATAACCAATCCTAAACGGATTGTTTCGGCCGCTTCAACCTCTCTCATTCGTTTCATCTCCTCACGTGTAACCTCATCCGTTTTCGTCGAATCCAGAACCTCATTCTCCGGCCCAACCGAGTTGTTAAGATCAGGAGTTTGAAAACACTCCTCATCACCTTCACCAATGTTACTCGAGTCTGTCTCTGCACTATTGTTATTCGGAAAGATACCAATGAAACAATCCAAGTCATACGGGTCATCATCATTCCTTTCTCTTTTCTTTGGATGACCTTGAGCTTGTGGTGAAACTGATTTAGTCCTTAACGATTTTTTTAATTCTAGGGCAGCCTTTGTTCTTCTCTTTGGACTGTAGGACCACATTAAAAACATTGCTACACTCACAAAAACCATTCCCGTGCAAAATTCCACAATTACCTATAACATCAGCATTAGTATTGTGAGGAACTTCATTATTATCAGGAAATAATATTTCCTCAATAACATCACTCCCACCTAGGGATGAGCATCCGGTCCCGAATACCGATCCCGAACCGAAAAAATACCGATCCCGTACCATACCGAACCGATACCGAACCGAGGGTGTTCGGTATCGGTACCCATATTTTGGGATTTTCGGTTTCGGTATTATCGGTATCGTACGGGATTGGTATCGGTTCGGTATTTTAAGGTAAAATACCGATACCACACCGGTACCGTACCGATACCGAACCGATACCGATACCGTACCGGTATAATCGGTATCGGTATTGGGTTTTTGGGATTTTCGGGATCAGTATTGTCGGGATCGGTATCGGTTCGGTACCGATCCCGTACCGAGCTCATCCCTACTCCCACCTTCGCATTCACTAACGGTCCTTCAGATATCGCTAGTCCACCTTCATCAACAAAGTCATGATCTTCTTTTCCCATACTAACATCTTCGTCCGACCCTACAGAAATTGTAAGATCATCTTCATTTAAGCAATCCGGAATCCACTCCCCTATCTCTTCCTAAATCCAAATACGAAAAAACTTATTCCTCCATCCAAGTTTGATTTTTTTTTCTAAATACGTAAACAATCACCAACAAGAACACCTACGCAAACAAACGTTAAATCCCCATCATCTTCAGAAAGTTGAGCTAGTTGTACGACTTTACAAAACTGTTTCCCAATGACATTATACACCGGATTTAACGCTAGGTGTAGTGGAACCCCGTGAACTTTTAACCAAGCAATACGTTCATAAGCTAGAACTTGCCCCTTCCAATAATCCAGAGACTCTAACCATTTATCCCATACATATTATTTTTTCCAAGAACCCCGAAACTCCTTCCATCGACTGGAAAACCAACAAAACTAATAAGCCACCCAAATACTTAATCTGTATACCTTGAAACATGTTTTCATGCAACAGCGAACGCAAACTAGTAAGGAATCGAAACTCCCTAACCTTCCATACCATAGCTTTCTCATGCCAATGACAAAAAGCCTGGACATTGTCATCAATATTAATAACATTCGGATCCTTCACTACCTCCTTGTTCAACAGTATATTCTTAAACGATACACTCTTATCCACATGATTCCCATTTAAAGACTCATCTTGTACAGACTTACTTTTGTCTCCCTGCTGAGTTTTCTCTTGATAATTCACATTCACCGGTTATCTCTTCTGTACTACTTGCTCCATAACCCTCCCATCCACAAACCTCGCAGGACTTGTGAACAGCGTATTAGGGCCGAGTTTAACATTCTTCATATGATAAACCATATCTTGAACCTTTCGCCCAATCCAAAAGCTAACAAAACCAAACCTATTCCCGAACTTGTCCAACTTCCTAACGATGTATACCTCGATGATAGTCCCAAACCCTTTTAAAACTTCCTTTAGATCTTCTGATGATGCTCCACTTGGCAGATTCGACACAAAGAATTTCATCATGTTCATGTCAATATCCTCCCTTGTCGACGTCTTCAACATGCTATAATTAACTTCTTGCCATTGATCAGATCCTCTTTGTTGTTTCTTCATGTCCGAAGTTTTCGGAGAAACCCTAGGCGGCAGCGTTTTTTAAAATTAGTGGATAGTTAAGTAGAAACTCCATTAGAGAGTTATCACTACTCAACACTTGCCATTGTGCAACACTAGCCACTAATGACTTATGCCCATTAATGCATAGCTGCTATTGTCATTTAATACGGATCTCAGTTACCATTGATTATTAGTTCCAATTGATTATCAATCCCCCTAATTATATTTTACTAGTTTCCTATTGTTGGACTAGGTTTCCATAAATCTTTAGCTACCACTAATAATTAGTAGCAATTTACTATTGACTTTCGGTCAGTATTGAAGATCATGTTCCATCCAACTTTTTGTCGTCCATGCATATCCGATGTAGTTCCAATTAAACTTCTTTAGGCAATTTGCAAATTCGGTGCATTTACCGGTTATTAGCACGACCCTAGCCAAGATCGTTGCCGCTTGGACTCCACATAAGGCAGACCCAAACCCTTCCAAGGGGTGGTACCCCTTAGTGCTCAAAATCACAATAGTCTTGATCAAGTGTGTACTCCACACCTTATAACCTTATAACTTGTGTCAAGGTTTGTTATGATTTCTCATTTGTATTCAAGTAAATCCTGATTACCTAAAATAGCATGATGACACTAAAATCACCAACAACCGATAGCATCCCATACTTATTAGATCTTGTTTTGACTATGAAATTAGGTTGCATCTAAGTTTGATTTTAGAACTAACGGTGCTACATGATATAAGTGATGAAGGATTTAACTTACTATCTTCGTAAGTTTGTAAGAACTGCTCCTAAGAGCTAGAACACTCTTTAGGGTCTTTTGGTAGCTTTATTCGACTCATATAACTTTACTGAAACACAAATATGTGACATGATCGATTGTTATGGATTAAAACCATTGCAAGGTATGAGACTTGTCCCACATTAGTTGTAGGGCCAACAAATGTGGGGTTTATAACTCAAATGGGCTCTCTCTCTCCCATCAGACTAGTCGTTTGGGATGAGTTCTCATGTTTAGGTTTGTAACATTAGTATCAGAGCCAAATTCGGAATGGTGGCCTGGAGGGAGCCGGCCGTGACCAACGAGGACGTTAGCCCTTAAGGAGGATTGATTGTTATGGACTGAAACCTTTGCAAGGTATGGGACTTGTCCCACATTAGTTGTAGGGGACCAAGTGTGGGGTTTATAACTCAAATAAGCTCTTTCTTCTATCAGACTAGCCTTTTGGGATGAGTTCTCTAGTTTGGTTTGTAACATCGATGGTGGTCCGTAAAACTTATATGGCCCATATAACCAATATGCAGCATGCATCTAAATTTGATTTTAGATAACTCTTTGTTCTTGAATGACTTTCTTGATGCATACCACACCGAAAATATTAGTTCACAAGGAATGAAGACTATTAAGCACCGAAGTATGCAAGATAATGAAAACTACGCCTGCAGGATCAATACATTGATCAAATCCAAATGTATTTCAACTTGTAGAGAACACTAACATGCAAGTATTCTTCATGACAGTGGCGGAGGGAGGGGAGGGACTAAGGGGTGTCCAGCCTCCCCCAATGGCCCAAATTTAATTAAGTTCTTATGGTCCATATTTAATAAAATTGTATCAAGCCCCCCTTAAGGTCCACTCCACTCTCTACTATACGTAAAGAAACACACTCATCATGTGTTCATAAACAACATTTTTTCTTGATGCATACCACACCGAAAATATTAGTTCACAAGGAATGAAGACTATTAAGCTTCACTAAAAGATCCACTAATTGAGTTGCATTTATGTTTTCAATGAACCAACAGCACGGTGATAAAAAAAAGCCCTTTGGTGATATTACACTTGCTTAAAGGTCGATAAGTATATTTTTTTTTCTATTATTATTATTTTTTTTATTTTCACTTTATCATTTCTCCACCTTTCCTAACTTTGCGGTTTTTGTTAATTACCTAATTATTATTTGTGTCATGTCTTAGGGGTGTTTGGGATTGATTATTCAAAATAGATTATGCGTTTTGGAAAAGCATGGGTGTAGCTGCTTATAGATTATTGCGTTTTGGTAGTCTAAAAAACTGATTATCTGCGTTTTGAAAACGCAATCCAAACACTAAAAACTGTTTATTTGCGTTTTCAAAACGCAATAATCTAAAAATCAGATTCAAAACGCAATCCCAAACACCCTCATAGCCACCATTGGGTACGTGTCCCTCACTGACCGATCACACGACCAACATAAGCGAGGTAAATCATATGTTCCGGAGTAAATCAATTGGTGCTTTGGTTTGATCACACATCCACAATAGATCCTTAGACGGACTTCCACACTCCTTGTCATTGAGGCACTATCGTGAGGACAAAGCGACCCTGAAACAATCATTTTTCATGAGATATGATAACACCAATGGTACGTAAAATCGTTTGTAAAAACAATACAAAAATACAAATACTTCACACCCGTATCAAAAACAAGTAAAGAACTCAAGAATGTTCTTTCCTAGCATCACATGCCTTACAACCCTTGCAAATAAATTTATAAAAAAATTAGAACATCATTGACCATTTTAATTATTGTGGAAAATGAAACACTAACCAAATCTATATAAAAATAATTAATAGAAAACTTAACAAAATAATAAGATTACTCTCGTACAGTATTGTTTTGTCTTTACACTTCATTATCATTATCTATACAAAATAAAAAACAAAAATATAATTGGGAGAATAATAAGACATCGAAAATCCTGTTGTAGGTTCAAATAACTTTCCGAATCATGATTGAATAGACTAATTAATCTTCATATTTTATGCTACCGACACTCCCTTTATTTTAATTTTATTTTTAATTTTATTTAATTGCCTAATATGTTAATAAACTATTTTGCTGTGATATAAAGGAATATGTATGGATGTGTTATTCCAGCTCTGCTTCGGTGGGGTGCCGACTCGAACCCGGGTGGCTTGATATAAAGGAATATATTTATGGATGTGTTTCCAACTTATCTACACCTTCCAAAAAAAATAAAGGAATATGTATTCCATTATCATTTTATAAGAAATATTTTACCCAAGGAAATATTGTTGTTTACGACTTTGAGGCAATGAAAAGTAAAAATTAATAGTGTCGATTGTCGTCTTGTCAATATGATTATTATCAATCAAATCAAAGAGATATAATTTAGATTGTTAGATTCTAATTTTCCTACGTTAAAACATTTTTGTTTTCAAATACAACAAAATTCAGTATTTTTCTTATATGTTATTGACATTATAAGTTAATGTAGCAACCTATTTAACTATTTTATTAGATTGGAACCTAAGTTCCCTTGGATGTGTTTATTCTTTTATAAAGGTAGATGCTGACAAACACAATTACACAAATGATATACTTCAAATTTGTACATCTTTTATATATTAAAGGAACAATAAACAATCATTAAAGGACAAAATAAAGATAAATGGGGGTACATAGCTTGCCTTTCAATCACATATGTGAGATTACAAAAACAAAAAAGACATGATTATGTAAATCCATGTACATATAGTCTCGTGATGAACAGTGAAGAACAAAGAATTTTGCACCAATACCTACGACTATGTGATATCAGTTCACATATTGAGTGTGACATATACGGATATGCTATATGAGGGTGGACAGTGGACGTACACCATATAATTATACCAAAAGCTTTTGTGTTTTCTTTAGTTTTAGGGTTGTTCAGTTAAAAGTTAAATAATTGAAGACTTTTCCATGGATGATAATGGTTGAAGTGTCGAAGATCAAGATCTTATGTTCACTTAATAAAATGTGTATTGTCACTAGATTTGGACGTGGCCAATTTTATACAAAAATAGTGATTCTAAATATTAATTAGTGCACTATAATAGCGTGTTTTGGTGGCTCAGTTTGAATAAAATTTTACGAAATCATACTTATGAATAAGAATAACATAAAGGTATATTCAAAATAATATAATTACGACATTGGGAAAAAATTAAAATAAAATACTTAAAATTTGACTCTTAGGTTTTGGTCGTGCATTGCTATGACTCGGTTTTAACTAACTTTTATATTGAAATGTAGGTAGAAATAATCACTTCACAATGGTATATTGGAAGTTTTTAAAATATATTACGTTGTTGTGAAAAAAAATATTAAATAGAATATATAACTCGACGATTTCAAATAAAATTTCTATAAAAATGTAGATAAAAATAAGCAAGTACCAACAGTATATTTAGAAGTCTGTAAAACATCATATGCTAAAATCTATAAGAAATATAGATAAAAAAAACAAGTAACAACAGTATATTTAGAAATCTGTATTGTGACACCCGAAAAACTCATGTTAATAACTTTTGTCAAACTAGTAAGTCTACCTTAGCGAGTCATGCATACTGTACACTTAACTAGGTCAGTTGAGTCGTTTTAATGGTTCTGGGAATCATCGAGAGTCGTTACAATGATCCAAGGGATCATTGGGAGTCGGCCCATAAGCATGTGTACAAAGATTGGTGATTCGTAGAATCGCCGATTTAATGCACACGCGCAAGTCTCGAAACCCGGGGATTGGTGAACGAATGTGAACGTCTTAGTTATCTATACTATCTTATAAAGCATTTCAGAAGGACCTCTTAATTTTTAAGTAATACAATTATAAATGTTTAAAATACAACACATAATGCATGTAGTAACTACTTTTCAAGATCATTCAAGTCTTTTCAATTGCATATATACCCCTTATTAGTTACAGTTTCCCCTATCTATCTATACTATATTATACAATTTTATACAATACTTATATATTTGCCCCATCAACTTTACTTAATTTCTATTTATTTAAATACTAATTACACTTTTGCATCTTTATTTTAACCAACTACCCTCACGATTTTTAAACGTTCATAACTTTTTCATATGACAATATTTTTTAATATTATTACACCGTATAAAAGAGCATTTTATTCTTTTTAATTTGAATATAGTATTGCTATAGTTTTATAATTTTTAAAAAATTATATGGTAGTGTTAAGCAATAACCGAAACAAAAACAAAAGAAAAAAAACAAAAATGAACTGAAATCATCTAAACTTTATTATAATACATTTCCCATCGATGTTTTAAAATTCAAGTTTTACATGTATAATTGCTTAGAGTACAACACACAATGCACATGTTAACTACTTACACAATACTTATACATTTGTCCCCTCAACTAAACTTAATTCCTTTTACATAAATAATAATTACACTTTTCACCCTTATTTTAACTAACTACCCCACGATTTTTAAATGTTCATAATTTTTTTCACCCGTTAATATTTTCTTGATATTATTACACTGTATAAACGAACATTTTTTTCTTTTAATTTGAGTATAGTATTGCTATAGTTTTTTTTTTAATTAAAAAATGATATGTTGGGGTAAGTAATAACCAATCTATACTATCTTATAAAACATTTCATAAGGACCTCTTAATTTTTAAGTAATACAATTATAAATGCTTAAAGTACAACACATAATACATGTAGTAATTACTTTGTATGGACATTTATCTCTTTCAAACATTACTTGCACATATACCCCTTATTAGTTACAGTTTCTCCCCTTATCTATCTATACTATATTATAATTTTATACAATATTTACATATTTGCCCCCATCAACTTTACTCAATTTCTGTTTATCTAAGTACTAACTACACTTTTGCATATTTATTTTAACCAACTATCCCTACGATTTTTAAACGTTCATAACTTTTTCAGACGGTAATATTTTCTTAATATTATTACACCGTATAAAAGAGCATTTTATTCTCTTTAATTTGAGTATAGTATTGCTATACTTTTTTAGTTTTTAAAAAATTATATGTTAGGATTAGGCAATAACCGAAACAAAAGAAAAAAAACGAAAATGAACTGAAATCATCTAAACTTTATTCTAATACATTTCTCATTGATGTCTTAAAATTCAAGTTGTACATGTATAATTACTTAGTGTACAACACACAATGCACCTGTTAACTACTTACATAATACTTACATATTGTCCCCTCAACTATACTCAATTCCTTTTTATTTAAATAATAATTACACTATTAACCCTTATTGTAACCAACTACCCCACGATTTTTAAATGTCAATAACTTTTTCACACGTTAATATTTTACATTGTATAAACGAACATTTGTTTCTTTTTAATTTGAGTATAGTATTGCTATAGTTTTTTTTTTAATTTAAAAAATGATATGTTAGGGTTAAGTAATAACCAATCTATACTATAATATAATACATTTCTTAATGACCTTTTAATATTTAAGTTTTACAATTATAATTGATTAGAGTACAACACACCATATGTTCTTCATACAATACAAACACATTTGTCCCCTCAACTTTACTCAGATTTAATTTATTTAAATAGTAATTACATTTTTGCACCCTTATTTTAACCAACTACCCCCATGATTTTTAAACATCCATAATTTTTTCATTAGTTAATATTTTATTAGTATTATTACACCGTATAAACGAGCATTGCAATCTCTTTAATTTAAATATAATATTGTTATAGTGTTTTCAATTAAAAAATATGTTGTGGTTAAGTAATAACTGAAACGAAAATGACCTTAAATCAACCAACGTATCTGTCTTTATAAACATCGAATTAACATTGATGTTTCACAATTTCATGTTAGATTATGTATTTCCGGACAATCACCAATGTGTTTACAATTAGGGTTTGTCGTTATGTGTGTAACTTCCCAGTTCCTCATGATCACCCTAATTTTTTGTTTAGCATTTCTCACAATTATTGCTTATATATAATATATAATATATATATATTATATATATATATTCATGTGCTTGCACTTCCTCTAGCACATAGGATTCGAATGTTTTCATTGTGGTTAATGCAGTTCAAGCTCCGCTAATGATTATGCAACACACCAAAACAAATATTTTGGTTAATTGATTATGGCTTAACAGAACCGTTATGAATGTTGTTTTCACGCCGCAACGCGCAGGCACCCTACTAGTCATAGCATTATGTGTTTATAATCATTATATAACTTGCCGGTATGTGAATATGTGCTTATATGTGTTAAAATAGTGCTTAACGCACCGAAAACTCACATCAGCCTGCAAGGGGCAATTAGGATTCCTAATTGCCACCTGCATGGCAATTAGGAAGCTACTCGCCTGTATAAGGGCAATTAGGAAGCTACTCGCTTGAAAAGGGGCAATTAGGAAGCTACTCGCCTGTAAAGAGGCAATTAGGATTCCTAATTGCCTGTTGCAGTTCCTACTCGCGTGTAACATCAGGAACGACTAGAAACAGCTATAAATACCATACTTGACTTGCAAAAAACATCATTGTGAAACCCTAACTTGCCTCAAACCTCTCTCACACCATACATAACATTTGGAACTCGTTTTTGCCCTAAAACTTACCATTTCCAAGCTTTACACATCCTCTTTAGCAAAATCCAAGCGTGTTATCCATCCTAAACTTCTATCATGTTGTTATTTTGATCCCTAAAGGTCCAGACCTGGTTTTATGAAGTTCGTGCCTTTGAAAACCTTTGAAAAACAGTTTTAAAACAAGTCTAATCCTTTATATGAGTTATATGTGAAGTATACATGCAAAGAATGGATTTTTATGATTAAAACAGGGGATTCTTATGTGTTTGATGTTTTACTGATATGGATAAGTTGTTAGGATGATTATCTAGGAGTTTGAAGGTTGTTGATTGATTTAGGATGGTGTAGGATGTTATGAAGTGATTTGATGATTGTATGATGTTAGGGTTTATGCTAGAATGATGTAGTAACAGTAGGATGATGATTTGCAACGTGATTATGTGATGAAATCTGATTATTTGCCATTTAGGGTAAGTTATGCATGCTTTGATGTGATGTTTTCATAATATTATTCCATTTTAGGAAATGCTTGCAATTAGGTGTTAGACTAAGGATAAATTGGGGTTTTTCATTTAGGATATGTTACTTGATGATTTTTGATTGATGTTGGGTGGTTTTACATGTTTCGAATCTGATTTAAAGGGTCAAACGCGCGAAAAGTAGCTCCTGGTCTGCAGGGGCGAGTAGGAGCTACTCGCCTGTAACAGGGGTGATTAGGATTCCTAATTGCCTGTTTGATTCCTAATTGCGTGTTTTTGATGCCTAGTCGTGTGTTTTGCTGCTCTAAGTGTATTTTAAATTCCCAAAACATGTTTGACACCTAGGAACATATTTAGGACCCCGTGGCATGCCTAGAAACCTGATAACATGTGTTCGGACTCGTATATGCAATATGTGAACTGTATACTAGGCTTGGGGAACTATTGTGCGTTTTAAGTGCCTAGTTGCATATGATTGCTTGACTTCTTGTATTTAGCTAACACGTGGGATGTTGAGTCACCAATGGGATGTCGGTCTTGTCTAGTGTGGCCATATTAACGTTCAAAACATGTTTTTCAAACGCACATGGTTATGGTCTAGACAATCGGGACTAGTTAACCTAAGGGTTATTAGTCAAAACGCTTATACAAACTTTGTGATAGGTCTTTGGTAGTTGGAGCTAGCAATTAGTGTTGAGTATTCTGTTTTAGAAACGCAATCTAAGGTGAGTTTCCCGGCCCCACATTTTACTGTTTTGCTTTCGGGGAGGAACATGCTATGTAATTGTATTCTTAAAACTTATGTCATACTATGGTCGGCCTTTGGTTACTACACGTTTGTTAAAGTCCCGGGGAAACCAGAATGTGTGGGGTAGCACAACGGGGGAAATGTGGATAGATCTATTGGGCGTGACCAGCCCCACTCGTCGACTAGAGGTCGGCGGGTGCATGTTGTCTCGACCTACGTATTCTTGTATTCGGCAGGTCTATTCATGTATTCTTGTATTCATGTATTCGTGTCTAGTAATGGTTTTCCAATCGTAGTAGTAGCGGAACTTACACCTAGCTAGCGTACACGTGACATTAGACATAGTATTGACATGATTGAACTTGGTACACTTTTGGAAATGTTTTATAAAAACCTGTGAACTCGCCGACATTATGTGCTGACATTTTTATCATGTTTTCTCAGTCGCTAAGGTAGCAGCATTCGATAGGCGCACGGAGTCTCACGGCGTCTAGGATTCACTCGCACGTTTTAATATTTTTAGACTTATAACTTTTACTTTTTGGTTGTAAAGATGTTTTATGCTTCCGCTGTGTTGGTTACATTTTGAAAACTTAATGATTGGTTTACGTATCTTTTACATTTACTTGTCGTTTATTGTGACAGTTGACTTGGATCCTGGTGTGTCACGCGCCTCGCGGTAAAACTCCACACGTGGAATTTTGAGGATGTGACATATATAACATCACATGCTAAAATTTTTAAGAGTAAAGAAAATATGTCAAAAAACAATTGTAATATAAAATGTTAGAAAGAAAAAAAAAACATTTACATGTTTTTATCGTGTTTTATCTATATGGTTGGGTTAAAATGAGAACTAGGTTGAGTTGAGAGAACTAAGGAACACACTTTATAACCACACACTTATTTTATTGCATAATGAATTTGTAGTTGTAATTAAACCATAATAAAATATTGACATAAATATTAATTTAATTATATGGGTGTTGTCGTTTGTTACATCGGTGTAAAAACGTCGTAAATAAAAAAAATCATTTTTTTTACGGCGGGGTTGGTCGTTTTACATCAGTGTGTAAAAAAAAATTTAAAATTCACATTTTACGTCGGAGTTCTCACGATTCTCACAACTCAATATGGTTCTCATTATAACCGAATTCTTATCCATATAAATTTATCTATATCTATACTGTAACATCGTGTGATTTTATTTTTCATGTATTTTAAATTTTATATTTAACAAATTTCAAGTTCGCCTTTATTAGCTTCTTTTATATTACTCCTACCAATTCGTGACGAGTCGTCATTATAATTTATCCTAATCAATTTAGGCGTTATAACAAGAAACTCATTTAGTTAACATCTTAATATATATATATATATATATATATTTAAACATATATATAATTTTTATAATAATAACTAGGTTTTTTAGATGGCCGCAGCGTTGCGGCGGCGGGCAACGTGCGTCAATTTGATTTAGAAAATAAGTAGCGACTGTTTCTGATCTCAAATCGATTTCATATAAAGGATATAAAGGTTACGTAGAAATAATGTTAATGAATGCTCCATTTAAGATCCGAAATTAAAGTGGTCAATCTGTTGGTACATGTACCATTTGCTAATTTTGAAATTCATAGCATTAAACAACTCGCTCCGACTGTTTTAGGTGAACTGATTGAATTCAAATATGTTAGTAAGCCGAGTGGATCAGATTCATTATATATCAACTAACAGTTGCCACTAGCGAGACCGCTCTATCGAGATCTCCCTTGAAATATCGGGGTTGTTGTTGTATTAAAGAACATACTAAGAGGGTGTTTGGGATTGCGTTTTGAATCTGATTTTAGATTATTGCGTTCTGATAACACAGATAATCAGTTTTAAGTGTTTGGATTGCGTTTTGAAAATGTAGATAATCAGTTTTTTTAAGCTACCAAAACGCAATAATCTATAAGCATCTCTACCCTGCTTTTCCAAAACGCATAATCTCTTTTGAATAATCAATCCCAAACACCCCTAAGACTGCAATAACTGTATATAAATGTTAAATCATAAAGCTATGAGAAAATTGTATAAAGTGCCAAACTTTTAAGAACTCAAGTTGACTTTCGTTAAATCTCCATCAAAAATCTTATTAAGATGGTACAAACAAATTCACCTAACATACTAGCTATCTATTTCCGTGGATATTTTATCCATCATAAATGAATTGCCGATTCATTGTTTCGAAAAACTGTACAAAAAACACTTGTTTTCTAAAGTAATGTCACCTCTTTTCAAAAATGATTCCATGATTCTCAACTGTTTTACAGAAGCGGAGGTACCCTTTTTTATGCACCAAAGATACAATAAACCTAGCCTTGTCATCTTCCTAGTAGTCTGTAGCCCCTGAAGTAGTTGATAAATACTATCAACACTCAGAAACCAAATCTTTTCCATACTATTTTGCACATCGTATACGCCATATCAACTTCCCCTTCTTTACATATCTAATGCATCATCGTTTGATAATTTCTAGCATTTGGCTGTAGCCCTCATCATGCAAAGCAGAATAAACCCTTTTGCCATATCAATATAACCCGCTCTGCAGAACCCTTTAATCACCAAATTAAACGTAACCTCATCAGGCTTAATCCCTAAATAACGCATCATACTCATTAAGCTATCGCCTGCCACGCCCGTCCTTTACACACCAAGAACTGAACACTGGCGTTAAAAGTCGCAAGATTCGGCAAACATCCTCTCATCACCACAAGGTTCCAAATACCATCCCTATCTCCGCTCTATCCAACTTGAAAAAGCCGATATCAAAGTCGTATACGTAACCACATCCGGCGTAATCCCCGATCTCTCCATCTCTCCCACCAAAACATGATTGCTTTCTATAGCCACATATCTATGCAAGAAAGATGAAACGTATGGCCACATTTTGGCATGATTCTTAACACCTCTTTCTCTTGGTATTCACCTAAACATATTGTGCACCTGCCATTTAAAAAAAAAAAGTCAACTGCCTGAAAAGTGTTGCCTTTTTGGTGATCATAGCAGGATATGCACTACAACAATAACACATTTGTCTGTTTTTTATAAAGCAAATTACTAAAATCTTGGCAGCTAACTACTTCCAACTTGACAGTTTAAAACAAAACTTTTGAGATTTCAATCAAAAGAAGTTAGGGTGAGGAGGGTGGGTAGGACCAAACTTACTGGGCATCCTCCATGGAACAGAAGGCTTCACCGTCAAACTTCATTGTGGGAATGGCTGCAACCACAGCTGGTTCAAGGCCTACACTGTCATTGTGTTTCCAAAATGGTTAGAATGAAATTGTCATCAAGTATATATACAAATTTTAAACTGAAAATATAGTTATAGATATGATAGGTGGTATCAAATGGAAGCGTGTTTGTGCTGTTCGTAACAATCTATCTTCCCTTGGAACATATTACAGCCCCAGGTGGTGAAGAGCCGACATCGAGGTGCCAAGCCTTCCCGTCGACAAATGGTTGCTGGAATTTTTTGTTGAATTTTGCTAAATAATTATTATAATTATAATTAAATAACTTTCCACATACTAATAAATTATTCATGGTATCATCACTCATTAGGGCCTAAATATGGCTAATTTATGATACCTCCATGAAGCATTGGCTATCATCCCTGCCACTGAACAATAAAAAACATAAATTGATGGGAGTCTTTAATCACGGATCAATCATTTCTGCTGTTTACAACTGAATTTTTTCTGTCTTGATATGCTCTGGTTGTGCTTAAATGAGGGGAATTTTCAGCCAAGCAAGTCAACACAAAAGAGGTATGTTATGCCTTTCATTTGCTTCTATAATGAGTTGGATGTCCATAAAAAGAAAGATTGTGGGAGAGCTAATCATCAAGTACTTTATCTTTGACACTAAATTGATTATGAACATATATTAGTTTTGGCGTTACTTTGGAATCGCCTAAACTATATAGTTTTGGCGATTCTTTTGAAACGCCTAAACTAATATAGTTTTGGCGATTCTTTTGAGACGCCTCAACTATATTAGTTTTGACGTTTCTTTGGAATCGCCTAAACTAATATAGTTTTGGCGATTCTTTTGAAACGCCTCAACATATATAGTTTTGGACTTTTGGCGTTCTTTAGAATCGCCTAAACTATAACTGGAGTAAAACTTGGTAAATAATTGTTTTATTGATTGTACTTGTTTGAGAATAGAATACAATAGCCATATAT